>JASMMZ010000003.1:13280205-13293252 GCA_038502455.1 Anisogramma anomala | reverse complement strand
GGCGGTGAGTGACGAGGGGGAGGGGCAGGATGGAGATACGGGTGGTGGGGCTGAATGAGTTAGGTTGTGTGTGTGAGCATGGGATCTGCATTTTCACATTCGGAGTTCTCGGCTGGGAAATGCACGCATTGTTCGGAGTTGCCAGGCTGAAACCAACATGCAAGGCTCGCACACGGATATACACACGTACGTGCACAGCAAGGCTTAGTCCCAGGGCGACGGAGTTAGTCGGCAGCAAACGGGTTTTGGAACAAGCCTAGGTGGTGTTGGCGTTTTGGTGCTGACTGATTTGGAGCGCGACAGATACAAAGTGTCTACCTATGTACTCACGATTTCAAGATACCTTACACGCCAATGCAAGTCCCCTTCCATATCTTTGCTTTACACGTATATGATGCATAGAGACTTGTGCATGAGGCGGGCCCCTTCAAGCCCCAGTAGCAGTAGGCTGAGGAGCTGCAGGCTCAGGAGCCGTAGGTTGAGGCACAGCGTCATCCTGCACGAACCCCCCCTCCCTCAGCCTCCTCCACTCCGCCGGGCTTATCAAATTATTCTCGATCGCAAACGCCCAGAACCCATGCCTCCAGTACCGGCCCACGACCTCGCCGCGGCCGCGGTCCGGCCCGCTGCGCCTCACGGCGCCGCCCATGCTCGCGCTGCGGTGCACCTTGATCGCGGCGACAACGTCCGCGGCCTCGCGGTTCTTCTGGAGGCGCACCAGGCTGCGCACCAGCACCTCGAGCGTGTCGAGCGTCAGCGCCGTGCCCAGGTTGTTGACCCGGTCGAACCACATCAGGGCTTGGTCCGGCACGCCGGCGAGCGCGAAGCCCTTGATGACGCGCTCCCAGAAGACGCGGTCGAGGCGCCACCTGTCGCGGTCGTGCTGCGCCTGCTGCGCGAGCAGGCGGTTGACCGCGTCGATGGCCGGCGGGCTGCATGCGAAGTAGTGCTGCACCAGCAGCGTGTAAATGTGCTTGGAGATGCCCAGGTGATGCTTCTTCGCATACTCGAAGATGGCCTCTGCGGCGCCTTGTCTGTGGGTGGCGGTGTGGCTGCCATGGCGAAGGGCAATGTGCAGCAGGTGCCCAAAGGTCTCCATGTTGGGGACGATGCCCTGTTCCTCCATGTTGGAGATCAGCTTTTTTACGCCCGCTTTCTGGTTGGCAGGGTCGAGGTCCTCGTTGATGAGGCCCTCGAGGAATAGGGTGTAGGTGGCGACGTCGGGCTTGACGCCGTTGGCGGTCATCATCTGCAGCGTGGCCTTGATCTGCGCGGTCTGACCGCCTTGCCGAATCATGGGGCCGAGAAGCGTGTTGTATGTGACGATGTTGGGCTCGATTTTGTCGGCGCCGTCGTACAGCTGGGACGCCCAGCTGAGGATTTTGCTTGCAGCGGTCGTGGCGTTGAGACGTATGAGACCTCCGACCGCGGCATTGACAACATCTATATTGACCTTGACACCGCCAGCGACTTTGGACAACTTGGCCATCTCATTGAGAGCGCGCAAGGCTGCATCTGGCTCGCCGCTGTCCATGAGACCCACGATCCTAGATGACCAGATTATGTGATCCAGGCTCTGGTTCATTTGCTTCGCCCAAACTACCATTTTCCTCCACACATTTTCAATGCCAGACGCGTTCTTTGACTTTCTGCACCCCTCCATCATGGCAAGCCAAGTCTTAATCGTTGGAGGGAGATCGGCGACGCGCGTCATCAAATCCCAAACATCGACGGCGCGTTTCGGTTTTGAGAGCGCGGTGAAGGCCATGATGAAGTGGTCGAAGACCTTGGGGTGTTTTCTTAACGAAAGGCGGTTCAGATCACTGAGTCTATGCTCACCCCACCAAGATCTCCACACACTTTCGAGCGATACCACATCGCCCATACCAAGAGCATTGTTAATCCGTGCACGGATGGTGCCCGCCATCTTGTCGCCCACCACCACACTAGCCTGTACCAGTCTCTCTGCCTCATCGCTTTCTTCTTTTGGGTGGACAATTTTCTCTCTCTCCCGCTCGTGCTTCATGGCTTTCCATTCTTCGGCCACCTGCTCGTGCTCCCCGTCGATTGGTTGCAGTCCATGGAGCCGTCTGATGAGCGCTTCCCACTGCCCAAGGACATATAGAAGCACGCTCGGATATGGTTCCAGCATGTCGGCAAGGGTAGACTGTGGAACTGGACAAGCGCTCACAACATGACCGATGGGAACCAGCAAGGGCTTTGCTTTTTGCCGAATTTCCGTGTTCGAATGAGCAGGGTCGACTAGCAGCACGAAGGTGGCTATAGCGACCGCGGGTATCTGTCTTATTTGCGCCACCCAACTGGGAAATATGCACGAAAGAGCTGCCTTGGGATTTTGCATGCTTGCATATTTTTCGAGTTCTGCGGTGTCGAAGTCCGGCAGGCGAAACTCGGCCTCTGCCGATGTCTGTAGTTTGGAGTCGTCCGCGCTCATTTTGTAGCGATGGAACATGATCCAGCTGTCTACCAGGTCGTTCAGCAGCTCCTCCTTCCTGGCCATGGCCATTTCGTAGTCCGAATCGTTTGCGTAGCGTTGCCGGTCTGACGACTTGCCAACAATGGCCTTGACCAGGCCCATCATCATCTCGGTCCACTTCTGCGGACTCAAGCATTCCAAGTCGTAAAAATGTTGCGTAATTTGAGCCACAGAAGGTAGACGTTGGTTGTGGATGTCCTCCATCTTGGCCTGGGCCACTTTGACCATCAGATATCTGCCTCTCTGGAATCCCAATCGGTTTCCTCTGCCTTCCCACAAAGCCTTGTTCCGTATGTGGGTCAGGAAAAAATCGAGACATTCCTCGATTGGTCTCTCCTTCATCATTGGTCGCAGGTTTGCCAATTTAGTGTAGTAGTCCACGGCCTCGGGCGAGAGGTCGCGCAATTGTGCGTCTCCTTCAGCTTCCCTGGCCTGGGTGCCCTGTTGAGCGACGACTTGCTCAAACAGCTTCATAGAATCATCTTGATTGTTTCGATTGGTAAGATGCCTCTGCTTCATCATGTAAGGAGTTCGTCTTTTCGGCATTGTCTTGAATCTTCCATCCGCACCGGGGCCACGGGGATCGACTGCATTTGGTGCATGCTCTCCTGTTCTCCACGGCGCCAAAATGTCGGGATCGTCGTAGTCGATCAAGGGAATGAAGTCGTCAGTCGAGTGTGAGTCTGGCACTGGCGGCGTAGGCGTCGTGGAGTATGCTGGTTGAACAGACGGCCGGGCCTGCCACTGTGATCGGGGCACCTGGGCCTGGGCCCTGTGGAGTAGGACGACGAGGAGCTGTCGGCGACATGGTAAGAATATCATCTGTGATGATTGCATGGCGGTCTTGGTGCCAGTGTCGAGAAGGGTTTGTGAATGGCATTCGAAGATCACGCCACGCCTCGTTCAAGAGGGCCGACGGTTTGATGTTGGACATGGCATTTAGCTGTTGTGTGTGGAAAGTTTAAGCTTGGAGAAGCTCAGTCAACTTAAATCCCTGCCCAGGTGATCCTTGCACAGCGGCCAGGGTTGTGAATTACTATTATGATCTAGTCGCTCCTTCCGCAAACACCACACCTCGGACCCGTCACAGGCCGGGACCGGGAAGGTGCGCCAGTCAGCACATATTCACCTCCATCTGCGCAAACGGCGCAAACGGCGCAAACGACGCAGACAACGCAAACGACGCAAACGTCGCAAACGACGTCATGACATCTCTTCTGGTCCGCAAACCTTATACAACGGACGAGCTGAGAACGCTCTACCCTGCAGTTCTGGAACTCCAGCAGGTACAGGTCCTCCTCCGCCATGGCGAGCGGACACCAGTCTCGCCACGCTTTCAAAATGCCGGTCTCCGAGCCTGGTGGCCATACTGCCAAGCCGCACGGCACATGAGAAACGCCGTGATGGAGCGAGCCAAGGATGGGAAGGGCACAGTATTCTCGACTCTCGAGTGGAAGAGGCGCCTGGAAACCTTTGGGCATAACGATGCACCAGTCATAGCAACCGGTCCTAACGGTGAACTGGACGCTGTCTGTGACTTGGGTGAATAACATCGCTACACAGACCCTGCCTTGATCTGCCATGCTGACCCTCATCTAGGCATGCTCACGGACAAGGGTCGCCTCACAACCCTCGAGCTAGGCGAACGTTTGCGTGTTCTCTACGTAGACCGCTTGGGATTCTTGCCAAAGACCATCACTTCTCCGGACTTCATCTACCTCCGTGCCACACCCGTCCCTCGCGCTCTGGAGTCCATGCAGCAAGTCTTCGCGGGGCTGTACCCCACACACGCCCGCACCGCCGACTTTCCCAATCCAACCATCCTCACCCGGGCTATGAGCGACGAGAACCTCCTACCCAACGACAGCAACTGCCGCCGCCTGGCCGTCCTCGCGAACGCCTTCGGCCAGCGCACCGCCGACCGCTGGAACCCCTCTCCGGAAATGGCCTACCTCACCAAGGTATACGGCAAGTGGATGCCCGAGGGCACGGTCGCTGTCGACTCGAAGCCCCGCCTCTCCGGCCTGATGGACACGGTCAACGCGACCGACGCCCACGGTCCGCAAACGAGACTGCCCAAGGCCTTCTACGATCCCAAGGCCCGGGAGATTATCGAGAAGATCGGCGTCGAGGAGTGGTTTTCCGGCTTCAGGGAGTCACAGGAGTACCGCACGCTGGGCATAGGCGGGCTCATGGGCGATATCACTGCGCGAATGGTCGGAAGCGTCGAGAACACGCCCGCAGACGGCGCGTACGAGCTGGTGCGCAAGAGCGGGCAGGCCGCCGCGCCGATCAGGTTCGGCCTGAGTGGGACGCACGACACCACGCTCGCGGGGTGCCTGGCCAGCGTGGGCGCGTTCAAGACAGACCGCTGGCCGCCGTTCACGAGCCACATTGCGTTTGAGTTGTTCCGGCTGGCGAGCATTCCCGAAATGGCCGAGGCGACGGTCGCCAAGAAAGCGGCCGAGGTTGCGAACACCAGCTTGATTGGCTCGTTCTTTGGGTCGTCACCACCAGCGGGACAACCTCCACCTGGTATTGGGGGGAAGATGATGGCTGAGCTGAGCGAGACTGAGAAGAAGAAGCTAGATGGCTATTATGTCAGGATTCGTTACAATGATGAGGTTGTGACTATTCCTGGCTGCAGGCCACCAGGCAACCATATGGAAGGAGATGACAGCTTTTGCACTTTGGTATGCTGACCCCTGCTTGCTCGTGACGACTCCCCCCCTACTGTACAGGTTGAGTTGACACTTCAACAGGCTGCGTTCAAGTCGATCGTTGACAAGTTCACCCCGAGAAACTGGAAAGAGGAGTGTAGGGCAGGCACAGATACGCCTGCTATCCCTGCCCAACCTGAAGTTGCTGGATATTAGATATAGAGAGGGTCTCCTGACAAGACAGTCAGTTTATGATGGACTCGTGGTTTGTGTAGAGGCTGGCTGGATGCCGTACATGGGTAAATATGGCATCGCGTTGGGACTTTGCAGGTAGCTAGGCCCTTAGAAATGCACTTGGGATCAGAATGAGATACTGAAGCTGTCGTTTGTGGGTCCTAGAGGAATAGAGTCTGAGTTTTCGAATATGTTCTGCAAGTCTGATCATATGGCAGCATAGGGATGGTGCCTATCACTCGGCCCTTGTAAGCACCCAGGGCCCATGCGCTTCCAAGGAGTCCCCAATCGACCAAACTGTCCAAGGAATTCCCTGCGTCTACCGTAAACGCAACACGGTATGCTACCAGGAGCGAAGTGTCAGCGCGTGCGACAGCTTGATCTGACTATAGATAACAAGAGCCCGTAGAACATCTTGTGCCCAATACGCGATGTTGGAACAGGAAGCTTGATTGGCCAACCAACCTTGACGGATCCAATCCTCCGATGTTGGCAATGGCATAAGATGAGCGTGCGGTCGATCTGAAGAGCAGAACCTCCGGGATATCCAGTTGCTGCTCCGTTGTCACTTCTCAAGCCGTGACATTGTGTAACTCTCCGGCCTTGTACTGTTGCTCGTATTGCGCCAGCGTCAGCTCCGCGATGCTTCCGGGGGGCTGAAGGGGGGGTTCGAGGCGCACGACTCCATCGACCAGCCAGGACACGGACTGCGCTCCCCATTCCGTGCTTTCCGTCCTGGCTGGATTCGATGTTCCTCCGTGGCATGTGGCAGGTGGAAAGGCCGGCTCCATTACCATCATCACGAGGCCGCAACCTCCTCCCCCTCCTCCTCCTCCTTCTCCTCCACCACCAACACCTCCTCCACCTCTTCCTCCTTTTCCTCCTCCTCCTTTCCCCGCCCCCCCCTCGCAGCAGCTCCTTTGGCGCGCCGCTTCCGCGCGCGCCGCACCTCGATCTCGACGCCGCGCATCGCCGCCGCGACGGTCAGCAGCTGCGGCACGACGCGCTCGACGGCGGCGGCGGCGCTGGCCTGCGCGAGGCGCAGCGCGGGCGGCGCCAGCAGGCCGAACCAGCGGAGGGGGTCCCGCGGGGCTGTTGCTGCTGCTGCTGCTGCTGCTGCTGCTGCTGCTGCTGCTGCTATTGTCTCGGCGGGCTGGTCACACGGCGCTGCTGCTGCTGTCTTGACGGCGACGACGTGGAACACCGGCCCGCCGGCGGCGGCTGGTGTGATGCGCGCGCGGCGCAGGGCCTGCATGCGCGCGTCGTAGTGGGCCGGCCCGAAGCGCAGGCCGCGCTCGGCGGCGAAGTTGGCGCGCGCCAGGTGCTGCAGGGTGGTGGTCTGCAGGCGGGCGAGCTCGGCACGGAGGGCGGTGTATTGGTCGAGGAGGGCGAGGTAGTGCGCGAGCAGGTCGTCGATGGCCGGTGAGGGGTCCATTGTCCCATTGTCCGCGCGGGAAAGCTGTTTCGGACGGTGGGGGGAACGGGTGGGGTCAGAAGTGTGGGCCTTGGGGATTTTGCGAGTGGGGGATGGCGGGATTCCGGTGCTGCAGCAGTGTGATAAAATGGGTGGATGTGGAGAGAAAGACGGGGTATCGGATCTTGCCGGGGTGGGCCCATGGTTATCGATTATCAAGCCTCAGATGTCACTCTGAAACAGATCTGTCGTTTGCCAGTCCACGGTACTTTATCGGGTACATATTTTTACTTTGGCACCCCGCCTACCGTTATTTTTTAGGTTAACAGATGCCTGTGGCGATCGGGCCCTGATGACCCGAAACTAAGGGATCATGCAAATCCAGATGAAGATGAAGTCATACTATACATAGTATGTGCTATATTCTGCCAGCTCCGAGCACGCAACAACGCCAGCCAGCCTCGTGCAAGCAGCCGATTGTTTCAGCAACCGTTTCGAACGATTGGCCTGGCCGGAAAAGCGCCGCGCAACGTCGAGTGGGCTCCAAGGGTGATCAAGGGTGCACCATCACCATCACCTCCTGCAGGTTGCTTCTACTCTGGGGAGCAGGCTGTGGGATGTAGATGAAGTTGCACAAGGACTGGGCCCAGCCGGCCACGAGCGAAAAGGCAGGTTTTTTGATCATGCCACAATGCTGGCAATGGGACATTTGTCCGTCAATCGTTTGGCTTGCCAGATGGCTGCCATCAAAGCGGAGTCCGGGCGGTGGCTTGAAGAGGTGTAGGTGGAAATATTCCGTGAATAGTAGATGATGTGATCTGCCTCCAAAAACTGAGAAATCTCGTCGAGGAATGGTCTGTTTGCTCGTCAAGGTGGGCATGCGATAATGGATGAAAAGTGACCAAAAGCCTCCATTCTCAAGAAGTACATACCATATGTACAGCAGTCCTTTTGCAGCAAAGATAATAATAATAACCCACCCCCGGATTAAGGCTGTTCATCTTGGTGGTGGCAGATTTGGTATGTTACGCCCGAGAATAGATGTTACACCCCATCAACTTACAGAGCAGTGAAGGATCTTTTTGGGTGTAGCCTTCCTTCCCTTTTTCCCCCTATGCCGTGACTCCATGGGAACACTACCTACAACATCTGGGACAATAGTATATTTCGTTCCTACCGTGGCAAGAAAATTGCTTTGTCAAAGGATTTGTGGCTTGGATTCCCGGAACAAGGGACCCTTCCATTCTCAGTTGACTTTTGGACACAACCTTGTGAATGTGATGGCATTCCCAAAAATACAATCTCTTAGGGAGGTACTCTATTGGAAAGTCCAAGAACCCCGCACCCCGTTATAGATCAGGACATGGGTATTTGAAGTCGCGAGTTAGTTTACAAGTAGTTGCATGCTAGCTGAATGGGAAAGTGATGGTTATCTCACCTGCAAGCAAGCCCAGAGGTTTCTGTCTTGAACAGGCAGGTACTCAAGACATCATGGTTCAATGCCGCTGGACTCAAACAATGTGGCAGTGTCAATGCTGCCAAAAGCCCGTGGTGTGCCCCCGCTGCCAATTGACACCAGTGGACAATGGGGGGTACCCTTGCTAGAGTGTACTACAGGGCCTGTCTTCTCCACCTTCCTCCACAAGCTGCCCAGGTCCCCATGACAGGCCTGCTAGGCCTGCTTGTCCCGCCGTTGTTGTGCCGTGTTTCCTCACCAGTGCCAATCCCCCTCCTCCAGCATTCCCACCTTCAAACATACTACACCACCGTCTGCTCACTCGCATGTGTCTGACCCCTCCCTATTCAACCTAATTCCCAATTCATTCTTGGCCAAGCCTGGTTATAGTAGCAACAAGTCGTGATCTCCCGGACAGCTAAACCTGACCTGAACCAGCACCCTCACTTCAACCGTGATCCCTCATCTTTCACCTTTCACCGCTCAGCCCTTTTTTCAGCCCTCCTTTTTCCAACACTACACTTCCTCAACTTTCTGCCGATCTCAGTCAACATCAACACCTCCTGCAGACAGCCTCTAGACCCAGCCAAAGTGCAGCACCTCCCAGCACTCAGCACCCAGCATCCAATCCACCACTGCCATTCTATTCACCCTGGATGCCAACAAGTCGCACCTCCCCCTCAAGCCCAAGTCTGCCCGATCTGCAGTCTCTGCTTTCGACAATTCTCATTGACTGCCATCACATCATCCAGGCATCCGGTCCTCCATAAGCCCAGGCCAACCCCCCGTGCAAACTCGAACAAAGCACAGCATCAGCTCTCTTTGCTGAATCACTGCCTCATCAACATTCGCTACATCAACCACACACGCAACTGCTGCTCCGTGAAGGTGCAGCACTGTCTCCTCAAAGATGGTGGTCGCAACTATCAAGTCCGTATAGCCCCCTCTTCGCCTGGCCCGCCTGGCCCACCTGACGTTGCCGCCATCTCCTGACTATGCTTATGGCTCTGCCATTGCCTTGCCCTACCACCTCGACTTTGCCATTCCAGCCCGCCTTCAACATGTCCTTCAACATGTCGCCACGTCCACGCTGCCATGATCATACACCTGGTTGGCTCTGGCAAGTCGCTAATCAGTTTCTCTGCTCAGATGCGTTGTTGTCGGTGACGGTGCCGTCGGAAAGACATGTCTCCTCATCAGTTACACCACCAACAAGTTTCCCTCCGAATACGTGCCCACAGTCTTCGACAACTATGCCGTCACCGTCATGTAAGCCGCGACTCAACCCACTGCATCCCGCCCGTCTACCAGCCCGGTTTTCCGCATAACGCGTGGGGCATCATAGCCGCCGCGCCTCGCGTTTCGACCCCGACACATCCGCTAGCCTAGTTCGGCCACTTGCCCCGCCAATCTAGCCCCCGTCCCAATCCTACTACAAGTCCCCCTGGGACCATGCGCTGACTTTTTGTTTTGCGCCTAGGATCGGGGACGAGCCATACACGCTTGGCCTGTTCGATACCGCCGGTCAAGAGGACTACGATAGACTCCGGCCTCTCTCATACCCCCAAACCGATGTATTCCTCGTCTGCTTCAGCGTCACCTCCCCAGCCTCCTTCGAAAACGTCCGCGAGAAGTGGTTCCCAGAGGTCCACCACCACTGCCCGGGCGTCCCTTGCCTCATAGTCGGCACGCAAGTTGACCTGAGAGATGATCAGGGTGTGAAGGAGAAGCTGGCCAAGCAGAAGATGTCGCCGGTACGGAGGGATGACGGCGAGAGGATGGCCAGAGACCTGGGCGCTGTGAAGTACGTCGAGTGTAGTGCCCTCACGCAGTACAAACTTAAGGATGTGTTCGACGAGGTAAGTGCCATTGTAGTCTTGGTTGCCGCACTAGATGAGAAGCTGACATTGGACTACAGGCAATTGTGGCCGCCCTGGAACCTCCAGCCGCAATAAAGCCCAAGAAGCACAAGTGTCTGGTGCTGTAATTGACTCGCTGCAAACGGCGAGCGTTTCGATCATCTGAGCGGTTGATACCCGGCCTTTCGACACGACTACAGCACAGCGAGAAGGTCGGATGGGTGTCAAGAACAGTCGAATGGCTTTCTACTAATTCTCGGCCCTTCCAAGAAATGTAGACAACCCTACGCGCCTGCGGCGTGTCAGGGAAGGAGTAATGCAGAACAGTATGCCGGCTAGAGCGCCGCTCTCAGCACCCGAGGACGTCGTTCAGGATTTGAAGAGCATGGCATGCTTTGGCGGGGCAGGTGATGGCTTGGAAGCAAACAGGCAGGCAGACTCGTTTTCTCTGCTCGCAGGATGAGATTTCCTGCAAGGGACAGATTTGCACAGGAGAGGGTTCAGAGAGATCAGGGAGGGGGGCACGGGACTTCTTAGATCTGGACGTGCTGGTGCTTTTTTCTTCGTCGAAGCGACTTATTTCTCACAATTTCAATACAAGCAGATCTGAATCTTAGCCATGGCCCGTAGGCCCATGTCGGCCATCTTGACGGCTTCTTGGCATCTCCAACCCGACGAAGACGACGACGACGACCTAGGCACTGACAAACCCTCCTGGCGGGTGCGCGGACCAGAAATTGGCGAAGGTAATTTCGATGGCACCGTCTGTCCGATCTCAGAATGCTATAGCAGTTTGGTATGCTCCGCCCAAAAGCAAGGATGAGGATGCGGATGAGGATGCGGATGCACCGTAGCGTACAGGTATATAGAATCGTGATACCTACATACACAGGTATGCATGCTCCTATCCGTCTTTCTAGAAGCCCAACCGCTCTGCAGGGCTACTACGACTACCACTCCACCACCAGGGAGCCCGCCGCCACAGCAGCCGCCATGCCGCGCGTTGGGTTTCACTGCAGGATGCAGGACAACAGCGGTGGAGACCAGGTGCGCTATTGAACTATAAGTGGGTAGAGCTTGCGGTGTTGCTCTTTTGCACACGTGCGTGCCATTTGTAGGTCTTGGGGCGCCGCTGGAAGTATGTGGAGATTCGATGCAGCTGCTACGCCGGTTTGACGCCGGAGGACGGAGCACCCGGAGGGCGGGCGGGCTTGGCTAACGGCAATGTACTCATGTACGGTGTAGTGTGCGGTTGCTGAGCATCGCGCCCACCACTCCGCTGGGATTTAGTGCTTGGTAGTCAGTCAGGCGTTGGCAAGTGTGGAATGGGAGGATGGGAGTAGGGATTGCTGGCTGTGCTGCAAGGTGCGCATTTCCGCTACGAGCTGCGTCTCCGGCATGCGAGAGGCGGGCGCATCTTGCCCCGGCATGTTGCCGGACCGGGCCTCTGAACCGCCTCCGGATATACCTGCCTGCCTGCCCCGTGGACATGCGGTGCTCTTTCCCTTAGCTTGCAACGAATGCATTTGCGAAAGGAGGGGACCATCACGACGACGACGACGACGACGACGACCACCACCACCATCACCACCACCACCACCACCTCCTCCTCCTCCTCCTCCTCCTCCATCATCATTATCATCACACAAACCTGCACACATCGTCTCATCGAATCGTGCTCGGCTAAACCCGCCCGGCTATCTGCAGCAGCTGTGTCTATATTGAGCCAGTCGCACACATAGCCCCAGAGGCTGCCGTGACACCACCACCACCTCCTCCACCACGACGATGCGCGGCATCCAACTCTTCGCGGCAGCGGTGCTCGCCTCGCGCGCGGGCGCCTGCGGGGACCATGGGCCCGGGCACGGCGATGGGCGGGAGTGGACGGCGGCGGAGCTGGCGGAGTTGGAGTACAAGTGGGGCACCGAAGTGAGTTTTGCGCTGCTTCTTGCCTGCTCGCTTTCTTTCTCCGAGTCTGCGATGATGCGGCGGCCAGTGGGCTGGTCCCAGCTGTATCGGCCGCGGCGATGGACCCCTCGACGAGATCTGTACCTGGGGCCCAGCAGGCGGGAGGGGAAGCCTTGCCAGGTTTACAAGCAGAGCAGCGGCGAGCGGCATGGCAAGGCTGTCACAAACTTGGCGCGGGCGACGCAGATATCCTCACCGCCCCGATTTGTGACCGCCTACCCCACCCTGCGCACCTAGCTGGCTGCGCGGGCAGCCGTGCCGTAAAGTGCGTGCATTGCATGCGCGCTGTGGAAGGCGGCTCTTGCGCAGCGAGGGGGGGCGCGGAGGCGGGGCAGGGCATCGGCAGGCAGTAAGGCTAACTCGCACGACTCACAGTGGCCCTACACGGGAATAGGCAGCTTCGCGCACCTCAAGTACGCCAAGTGCCTGACGACGCCGGCGGAGCTGTTTGACATTGCGATTATCGGGGCGCCGTTTGATACGGCCGTGACCTACCGGCCTGGTGAGTTGTGCAGGACAGCGGGTCCGTGAACGAGGCGGAGAGTTCGGCTACGTGTTCGGGAGAGAGTGTGGAGGCTCGGTACTTGGCCTTGCCCCGGACTGGACCAGGAAGAAGACCAAGTCACCAGGCACACAAGTCATACCGCTGACGGCGCCCCTTGCTAGGAGCAAGATTCGGCCCGCGTGCCATCCGGCAGGCCTCGTCGCGGCAGTCGTCCTTCCGCGGCTTCAACCCGCGGGCCAACATCAATCCGTACCAGAGCTGGGCGACCATCGTCGACTGCGGAGACATCCCCATCGTGCCGGTGGACAACGCGGTCGCGCTCCGGCAGATGACGGAGGCCTTCACCAGCTGGGCAGCCGCGCCACGGCGTCGCCGCTGCTGTCGAAGCCGAAGCTGATCACGCTCGGCGGGGACCACAGCCTCGCGCTGCCGGCGCTGCGGGTGCTGCACTTTG
>JASMMZ010000003.1:13222492-13279677 GCA_038502455.1 Anisogramma anomala | reverse complement strand
GCCCGGCGGGTGGTCGACGCGCGAGCTGATCCGCATCCTGCGCGGGGTCGAGGGGCTCAACGTCGTGGGCGCGGACGTCGTCGAGGTGGCGCCGGCGTACCAGGGCCGGGGCGAGGAGACGGCGCTGGCGGCGGCGCAGGTTGTGTATGAGATCCTGAGCAGCATGGTGAAGAGGGGGCCCGGGGGGAGGGTGGAGGAGGGTGCCGCGGAAGTAGTGGCGGGGGCGGATGTGAAGGATGAGTTGTGAGCGGTGGTGGGCTTGGTCTGCTGCGGCCTGCTATACGTGGGCTGGCTGGCGGGTCCGGAGGCGGGCGTTTCCACGTCCGTGTTTGTGAGTGCCTCGTGATTTGAATACGCGTGCCGGAACCTGGCCCGCTCGACGGTGTGTTTCCGGAGTCGTGAACAGACTTGCGCAAACGGAGGAGAGGATATATATGATGAAGAGTTGGAGGGTTTACCTATGTACATCAGATGATCAGGAATGACCTCTTTTACACTCTACAGCCTGGAACAGTCCAAGTAGATTGGTGGCCAGCTTTTGTTTCTATCCCCCAGAGGCAAAATGATCGGAGCGGACAGCCGGGGCTTAATCCCTTTGGGTGACTGATACTAGTTAGGTTTTTACTTTTGAAAACCTAGCCCTATTCTGGCTCTAGCGTATTAGATGTTACAAAAGTTGGGTTTTTCGATTTTTAACTGCTAACGACAAACTCTCCTACTTTCCGTGACTTATTTTGATAACGTTGAAGTTAACATTAAAGTTTACAATGAATTTAACAAAGGGTTTAATAAAGAAAAGAAGACTAGAAATCTTTTAAAAAATTAATTCAACGAATATTATATTACCATTTTTACGAATAAATTCAAATTTTAGCAAAACGGTTGTAAATACGTCAAATATAGGTTTATAGTTTATTGAAATCATAAGAAGACAATAATAGGTTTTAATAACCTATACTTTAATACATAGGTTCTCAACGCGAAAATACTAGAGGTTTTTCACGATTTCGATACTATTATTATTACATTTTTTAAAAACGTTACGATATACGTAAATAATACTTTGATAGAATAAAGCCTTCGGAAAAATGTCGCAACTTTTTTCTATTGAGTATATAATCGGTTTTAAATTTCTCTCAATTTTGAAGGCAACCTTTTATCAATAGATTAAAACCTTAAACATATATGAAGAATCGGTAATAAACGCGTAGACTAATTCATGAAGATAAACGCCCTTAACTAAATGCGTTTCGATGCGAAAAACGTTTCGTTTGTTTACGGGGTTGGGTTTTTACTTCGAAATAAAATAAAAGGCATTGAATCCAATTAGTATCCCTGGAAACGAGGGTATGTATCCTATATATTTCAATGATGAAATCTTATATATTATATTAAGTGGGAGCCTAAATACAAAAGGGTCACGTATAAACATTATTTGAACCCCCTATCTTCACTTTCACGCCACTTTTTCTATCGTTTGCACGTTATAAAACACAAATATATAAACTTTACTATTGGAATAGCAGTCAAATGTAGTACAACCAAGTCAACTTTACTTGTAGTGAAGTTGATTATACGTACTGCAAATTAACTGTAGGTTATGGGATTCGAATACACTACACTGCAAGTGCAGTGCAGTACGTACCTACTTCATGGCGGGGCACAAGCCAAAGCGGTTGGCCATACAAATTAGTGTGCAGACCGGCTAGCGGTCTACCAAACTTAGAACTTACATATCAGACTTTACAATATCAATGCAGCACTAGTTACTTCGACTACAATAATTCGAATCGACTACATTGCAATGATAAAGGTCTACCAACACTGATCAGTACTTATTAAGTTAAGCACAGCTTGGCTAAGTAGAAAAAGAAGCTGTTTTCCTGTTATTATGCTTTGTTTAGGCAAAGTAGAGGAAATATTTTTACGAACGGCCGCTATATATTGTGCTAATTTTCGCGCTAGTAAGTAGGGAAGGCTTCTGGATTGTAATAGTTTTCGCGGTAATTTTAGAAGTAAACGATAGTATCGTTACTAAAAACACCAAAAATATTTATTAATCCTCTTAAAAGGCATTAAGATTAACCGCCTAAAAGTTTTAAATATTACCAAGCTGGTAAATTGGCAAACAACCAAGTCAGTGTTATCAAGGTTATTACTATTGCGGTTATTACTATTACAAAATTTAAATCGTAAAAATGATTAAATCCTACCACCTTTAACTTATACTAACTTTGATGGCAAACCTACGACTTACCATTCTATATTACTATTTTTCCTCTTATATATTTTAATTTTCGTTACAATGACCTTAAAATACGCCGGAATTGATACCGTTAACGACTCCAATCGAAAAAAGGCAATTAAAAACCTCGGTGCTATTTTAAAAAATTACTATAACGAGGACCTTTAGTTTATGGATATCGACAAAAACTTAACCCTTCAGCATCTTACCAACGTAATTAAGCGTTATATCTTCGATATAAAGACTACTAAAAACGTTTAAAGACCCCGAATATTCGATAATTTCCAATAATAGTTTAGGGATTAGATTATAAATATATGGATAAAGACAGAAAATAGATGGAGATAAGGTCAAAAGCTAAATTATATAACCGCGGTATCAATTTTTCCGCGAAAAAAGGGAGAAAAGGAAGTTTAAAATATATCTTCTACGAAGTATTCTATAACGCCCTCGTTTCGATAATCCTTACGATAGCTTCCTTTTTAACTAGTGTTTCCGTAGCCATTTTCGTATTATATCGGATCTGTTTAAAAAGTTTTATCTTTTTAAGCCGGTGTTTCGAAACGTGGATATATTTTCCGCCCTCCTGTTTGAAAGCCGCTAGGTAACCCTTTTAGGTAAATGGGTAAGGACTGTAATAGTTATGATATTAAGTTAAAACTATATAAAACCCATAGACGTAATCTCTAACCGGCTGTTATGAACACAGGCCATTAGTCATTGAGTCTATAGATTACGTGACTATGCACGTAATGGGATAGGCAGTACCCGTTCCGAGCCCGGTCCAGGCGCGAACCAGGCATGGTCTATGTATAGCACGTATAAGAGCACGTGACGGGCTGGGAACTAGCTATACCTATAGGTCTTGCACAGTAGGCCACAGTAACCTCTTCTAATCTTCTACTATACCTTAATAATAAACTTCATTTGACATCTATTTATTATACTATCGTAAGTCGGACCATAATATACTATTAAGGTCTTTTTTTCATTTTATTTTCAGAAAATATATTACTTATAGTAAACAAATCAATAACAAACATTAATAATTTTTCGTTGTATTTTAACATTAGCGGGGAAAATAGGCCGTCGGTAAATACTTAGCCCTCTACCTTTATAAATATATCTTTTACCCTTTTAGAGTCAACCTAAGCCAATATTTCCCGTTTGTAAAATACCGTAAGCTATATAGCGTCAGATGTAAAGTAATTGTAATAATCGGGTTAATTGACTTTGATTATTAACCTTATATCTGTATTTATTTAAATTAAAATTAAAATTTAGCAACCTGTAGCCGAATTAGCTGTGACTCGTACTAGCTTTTTACTGGCTTAGGAAAGGCGAAGACGATATAAATAACCGTAATTCGATGGGTTTACTTTTATATAGATGGCAACGTGACATACGATCGAATTTATACTAAAAATGAATAGAATATAAATTAAAAAGATCGATATACGTTCCTTTACGTATAGGGTTATTATACGGTGGTGTTGAAATGAACCATTATAAAGTATTACGAAGCCGATGAATAGGAGGGTATATATAATATAGGTAATTTTTTTGATTATATCGAAATTATTTTTAACAACCTTTATCGCGTGAATAATGTATTGATTGAATTGAATTTTTTTTGGCTATAAGCAATAAAGAACTGTAAACATTATTTGATATTAAATTCGAAATGATTTTAATTTAAACGGGCGGCATAAATTAACCTTCAGCTGTAAAATACAATTACTTACGCTTCCGTGCATCGCCTTATATCTACGATAGATTCATTACAATAAACGTTACCTGGGTAAATTATATCGTAACCCTAAAAAAGTACCGCGAACTCGCCGAAAAATTCAAGTTTTTAAACTTAAAACGATGTTTTGGTTATTAATTAACGGGAGCTGTATAAACCTAATGGCTAAATAGTAATATAGTTATAACGGAGGTCTACGCCTTTTAGGTATCTTCATTAAGAAGTTATAATAAGTGCGGCTAATCATTTCGATACCGCGACCAGTTATCTTGATAATTCCGTTCGGTACGAGTTTAAAATCAAAAACGTAAGGCAACATAGGCGACGGTAAAGGAACGTTAGGCTAGGCTTATTACAGAGCGTTACGTACATTATAGCTTATCGGATTGTTATTAACTCAGTTACGAATTCCGCCTAGTATTACCTTTTACGTAAGTATATATAGTCTAAGTCGAAAAGGTAGATAAAGGTTCCTTATTAACGGCGATAGGAGAAACTTAATTCCTAAACACAATTTCGTTTAGGGGTTATATAATTTTAACGGCGTAATTGCAAAATCGAATAAAAAATAGTTTAATTTAATTGAAATATGTATAAACGGAAATCTATTCATTATCCTCATACTTTTCAATGGTACCTATTTTTTAGATATTTCAGTTAATTTTAACTGTAATTATCACTATACTGTAAACAAGACTTTAGTATAACAGTTAAGGATAAAGTAAATTCGGTTATTATATCTTCGAAATTTTAGTACGATATTAAGGTTACGGAAAAATACGAGTATTACCTAAAGAGTTAAATTTCGAATAAATATTAATAAATGTTCGAACCCAATATTAATATATGTTATTTTCAGAATAACATGGGATATAATTTTTGGGATATTTTGGATATATAATTAATAAGTGACTTTGAACCTGAACGAAAATAGTTTAGTAATTTATAGTTCAAAATGCTTAATTATCGATATGGTAACGATATATTTCCGATCAGGGAATATATAAAACGTAGTAAAATTAATTTTTATTGATTAAGCAAAACGTTTATACCGGGAGGTATAATGTGTGGGGGATGAATTCCGATTAACTTTCATTATAACCTTTTACGAAAGAACGCGGATTTTGAAAACAAAGACGAAAATTATAATTAAAGAGAAAAAGGATCAATTACGTTTTCTATTAAAATTAATAAAATCCTGCGACCTATTTAACAAAAATAAAACTATAACTTTATACTTATATAAGAAGAAACTCGATTATCATATTTATATTAAACTAAATAAAAATAAATCTTTATCAAAACAACCTAAAAGTTTATTATATTGAATATTACGAAATCAACTTTTGAAGTTCCAATGATAGGTTACAAAATTGATAAATAAAAATTAAATTCAGATAAGTTCCTTATTAGTTATAACACTGGTATTACATATTTTGAAATCAAGGGGGGGATGATGGTTCTATATTGATTACTGAATATTAAATTAAATTACCAAATTAAACCGTTTTCCTTTACCTGTAATTAAAAAGACTTTGTATACGTTATCGAAGTCGATGTAATTTACGAAGTTGAATATTCGGGCGGCCTTTTATTGTATCCGGATTACATCCGGATAAAAGGAATTAACGGCGTTTCGTACGTTATTCGAGTTATTTAAATAGTTGATTACCACTTTTAAGCTAGCAAAAGTGCTAGCGACTTTTTAACGATATATTGATTATATAATAGCAGATATTTTTGATAATTTTGTTACGGTTTATGTAAACGACCTCTTGGTTCTTTCTTCCGGTATTAAGTAGGATTATATAGAAAAAGTTCGCGTAGTTTTAGGACGTTTTCATAATACGGGGCTAAATCTAGATTTGAAAAAGTGTAAATTTGTAGTTAAAAAGATAAAATACCTAGGTTTTATTATAACGGTTAGAGTAGGTATCTGAGCTAACCCCGAAAAAGTCCGGGTAATCCGCGAGTGGAAGTTACTACGTACTATTCGGAAGGTTCGAAGCTTTTTGGGGTTTATTAACTTTTATTGTAATTTGATTATTAATTTTTTCGAGTAATCGGATTATTTCGTTCGGCTAACGAAGTAAGAAATTTATTAAACTTGGAAAAAGAGGAAGAAATATGCTCTTGAAACCTTAAAAGATTCATTTGTTACGGCTTTGATCTTGGTATATTAGGATTCAAATAGGCTTACAGCGGTGGAAACTGACTATTTGAAAACGACTTCAAAGGTTCATTTGTCGTAATAGAATAAGAACAATATTTTCAAGCTAATAAAATATTATTTTGTATGATTAATAAATACGAAACATAATTACATTATTTACGATACAATCTTTTCGCGGTAGTATTTTATTTAAAAGTATGGTTTTTCGAATCACTTAATATCCGTACCCCATTTACGATCTTGACAGATTATAAAGGATTAGAATATTTTTCTTTATCACGTTTGATTTCGGAACCCCAGGTTGAATAAACCAAAGTTCTTTCGCTATTTTAATACCATTGGCGGTATAAGTCCGTAACTTAGGGCGCTTGTCCAAATACGTTAACTCGTAAATTGTAAAATAAGCCTAAAGTTAAGCAACGTTATACGTAAGTTTTTCTTAGCCTATTTTTATTATTATATTAAACGTGATGAAAATATATTTATACATTAAGAAAACGTAAATTACGGCGGGTTTTGTGGATAATTTTTTTTCAAAATGAAGGCTTGGTTATTAGATTAAAACTACATGTACCTTAATGGTAAGCCGAAGGTTTTTAAAAAGTCATTAAAAATGGGACCGTTCTAGGTCTAGCTCGAATTCGGGTCGTTATCAAGGATAACGCCAGAGATTTTTAATACGCTGAAACCGGTAATATCGTTAAAGACCTAACCTACGTTAAGTTCGCAAATATTGTCAATTTAAAGTAGTCGTTTCATTTTTAATTTAAGTATTTCAACTAAATTATAAAATTAAAGGGTACCGAATAACCTGTTATGTAAGATCTATCTATTAACGGTTTTCGAAGGTATTAGGCGTTTTTTAACTAAAGCCGGATAATTTTTATAAATTCGAAATGATAACATTGATTCACGGAGTATATTAAATTACTGTCAATACTTATAATTACTGAGTAATAAATCATTACCGACGAAAACTTTGTAGTAAACCTACGATTCGCTTATTATATATTATTCAGGTAAAAACATTTTATTTCGCGTTTTTCAACAGTATTATTATTCAAAGGGGATAGTCATGGATATTCGATGTTTATGTCGAATATATACGTAATATAACGGGATGAAACCTCATCGTACCTTACGACAAGGCTTTTTTTAACCTTTTCCCATTTTAAATCGGTATTAAGCATATATTTTTATCGATTCTATAGTCAATTTACTCATCATGAAAGGCTACTTTTATTATATATTAATTACTACGGATCGCCTTTTTAATTTTGTTTAGCTTAAGATCATATAGTTTATAATTTTCGATATGTATACAGAATGTTTTCGGGATATATAGCGTAGATTTTATGGATTTTGAACTTTTCTTATTGGTAATCGTAATTCGAATTGAATGGGCGTATTATGGATAATATTATATTTTTAATATAAATTGAATAGCTTTTATTTACGACGTACTATTTATAAACAAATAGTGATATTGAATATATAAATTAAAAAAAAATAAGTATTTACGTTAAATAATCGGGAGTTGACGATTACCGGGTGTAATATGAACCGTTTGATAAATAGGTATAAAATGGTACCTATTCCGAAAGTAAACAGGAATACGAAGTTGTTAACTGATTCAGAGGGACGAACCGTTACATTTTTAATATATTTACGTAAGGGGGCGAATTTAGCTTACACGACTATAGTTTATATTTAATAACAAATAAAACCGACGGTAAACCGTTGACGATATTCAGCAAAACGATAAAAAGTAAGAGATTAAATTCAGCAAAGTTTATATAATATTAAAACCAATTGTTTACGTAAAAAACTTGATTAACTTTATAATTA
The DNA here is from genome assembly GCA_038502455.1 of Anisogramma anomala. Lineage (NCBI taxonomy): Eukaryota > Fungi > Ascomycota > Sordariomycetes > Diaporthales > Gnomoniaceae > Anisogramma > Anisogramma anomala. Next base: position 13,271,661 of record JASMMZ010000003.1, on the reverse strand, counting down.
GTAAAGGGTTATCGATATTTTAAACCCGTTCAACATTGTTTTGGATATTTTTCACAAAAAAAATATTTTACGTGAATTTAATTAAACGGATGGTTTCAAACCCCCTTTTTTACAAGTTTTATCTGATACACACCTAGGACTAATTTTAGCTATTAATAATATAGGAAAGGGTATATACGATAAATTTAAAGTTTAATTTTTTTCGCGATAAAAACGAAATAAGGCGGGGTAAGTTTTATATTAGTTAAATTAAAGGATCATAATAAGTCGAAGTGGGAATTATAAGAAAATTACCAGTATATTATAACCTTGGACAAATTTTAGGCGGAATAAAGCGATATTCGGGTTTATAATAGCTGGGTATTTTGATGTTAACATTAAACTTATATTGAATAACTTATACGAGATGAGTCGCCTATAACTTCGAAATAATATATTACTTATAAAAAAGGAGAATTTATCATTAAATAAGGTTACGATATAATAAGTATGGCCGGACGAATATTACCCAACTTTTTCGGATATATATCTGACCGTAAGGCGGTTTTTACTACAATTGAATAAAAATTTGCTTATTTATTATTATTATTATTATTTATTAAGGTTTAACAAATATTAAAGTTATTAACGTTAAGGGTTTTATCACAATTAGTTTCGAGTATTAAGTGACGCCGGGGGAGGAAGACAATGAAAGGCTTAGCGGGCGTTAGTAAACGCCGATAAAAGGAGTTACTAAAAGTTGGGATGAATATGGGGTAACGCCGAGGATAATGAACAACGCGGAGAGGGATGGGCATTAAAATGGTCGACGATAACGGATAACATTAAAAGGGATGGGTGTTAAAGTAGGCCGGCGATAACGGTTAACGAGAAGTAAGGCGAAGGGCAGAGCGAAAAAAACGACGTTTGAGGCGGGTTACTGAAAATTATAATATATTAGTCTAGACTTAAGCAACGTGATCGGCCCGGGTACGATCCTATACCCGCTCGCGGTTGGCCCGATCAACTTATTTTTAGCTAAATTTAATAAATGAAATACGGGTAAAATCGAAGCTCGTATAATTAAGCTTTAGATATCACTCGCTATATTTTATAAGCTGTAGCTTACATTAGTTATAAGAGATATAATTCACGTAGTTATATTATTTTATTCATTTAAAACGAAATAACAAAGAGGTATACAACGATTATTAAAAGGAGTCGGGACGAAAACGGTATACATTAAAATACAGTCGGCTAAAAAAGTTTCATCTAGGTAAATGAATAATATTTTAAAGGGTAACGAAAAAGTTCTTAAAAAAAGGACCTGGTAAAAAGGGGTGACGAAGACATATAGTTAAAAGAGTAACGGATTATACGGCTAATACGGTAAACATTCCTTATACCTAAATAACATCGCGAAACTGTGCGAACTAATTAATTAATTAGGAAAAGATAAAGATAAAAACAGGTCGATAACACGGGATATTTTCTTACCGCTTACGATTAAAGGATAAAATATAGCCTTTATCCTCGGTTATAATACATAATTGGAGTAAAAGCATAAGTAAATCGAGGGAGGCCGTTAATAAGTTTATTTCCTAAATATATTACAAAAACGAATTGAATAATAGTCAGGTTTTTTATAAGGTTAATTTGTTAGCTTACCTTATAATAAACTTTTTAATATATATAATAACCTTACACCCGATAAATTGAAATATAAATAAAAGGAATACCGGAATTCAATAGGTAGTTAATATATAATATATACGCGTTTTTAACCTATAAAGGGGAGAGTTCGCTTTTATTTTCGCTATTATTAAAGACGAATAAATTTCCTATAATACGAAAAGGCTATAAAAGATAGTTAACGGCAGGATATTCGTATATAATAGGATAATATACTTTATAAAATAGTTTATTACCCTTATTCAAGGCGTCGATGGCGACGTAACCTAAATGAGGTTTATTATATATGTCGATTATAAAAAAAGTGAAAAAAAAATGAAAAGATATTAACAGGATTCGGTAATAAAAATACGAAAGGTAGAAATAAAATGGTTATGAAAAAAATAGAAAAGTAAAGGCGACGTTATAAAATGGGGAAAAAGTTTTAAAGGTTACGGGGGTATTCTTATTTATAAGTATTAATGGACGGGATTCGATAAAGGTTACGTATTATACGAGATATTATACGAAGTATTAAAGGGTACGTTATATAATACCGGCGATAAAAAGAATATATTATACAGCAAGTTGAAAGAGTATATTATACAGCGTCGACGGCTTAAGGTTTAACCAGCTAATATATTATACGACTCGTTAAAAGGCGTATCATACGACGTTGGTGACCCGGGATTAAACCAGCTAATACATTATATGGCTCGTTAAAAAGAGCGTTATACGAAGTCGATGGCTTAAGTTTGGATCTTCCGATATATTATATAACGCATTGAAAGGTACGTTATACAGTATCTACAGCAAAAAAAATACATTATACGGTAAATTAAAGGGTGCGTTATATGGCGTCAGCGACCTAAGGTTAAATCAGCCGATACGTTATACGACCTATTAAAGGGCGAGTTATACGACGTCGGCGGCTTAGGGTCGAATCGACCAATACGTTATACGACGCGTTAAACGTTGAGTTACCGGTTTAGGCTCGGCCCACATATTAGGTAGGTAAGGCTCGCGCCCCGTATTCAACCAGTGGAACGCCGTAACACTTACAATATCCGGGGGAAAGTGGGGTATATTATAAACTTAGGCCATTAGTTATTGAGTCTATAAATTATGTAACTGTATAGGTAACAGGATAGGCAATACCCAGTTCGAGTCCAGTCTGGACACGAACCGGGTATAGTCCGTAAATGACACATGTAAGGGTACGTAACGGGCTAGGCACTGGCTATACCCATAGGTCCTAAACGCTGGGCCACGATAGCCTCTTCTAGTCTTCTACCGTACCTCAATAGTAAATTTCATTTGGCACTATATTGGCATACTATTGTAGGTCGGACTATAACACCGGCACCGGATAGTTAAACTAACGTATATGGCGGATATAACGTAAGTAGACATATCATTATAAGCACTTTTCCCCATGAAATGACAATGAGTATTATTTATTAATCCCCTTTGACTTTTCGTTAATATCAAATATTTGAAAGTATTAGTTACAAGATGTAAAAATATAAAATTTAGTTAATAAAGCCCATATTAATTCCTTGACTATATACAAATAAGTATATGTCAATTAACTTGATTTTAAACTAAATTTTTTTTATTACTTTCGAAACTTCGATCTGGGTTTCCTCAAAAGGAAAATAAATAATACGGGGAATCTTTTTTACCGTGTTTATATATTAGTACTAATAAAACATAGTAAAGGTTTCTCCGAAAAAATAAAGTAAAACCAGTAAAAATTCTTCGAAAAAGAGTTTACTTCTAATATCCACGTCGATATAACGAATTTCGTACTCCGTAAGGGGTTTATTGACGTATTTTATAAAAGTCGAATATAATTACACTCGTTTAACAAATTCGTGTCGGAGGGAAAACCCTTTTACTTTGTGTTTTAAACTTTCGAAAACCTTAATAAGAACCCGTAAGTTCTCTTCCTTTACCGTTGTTTAAAAGGTAATACGTTACGTATAGTAATATTTCGGGAGGTTGCGAGTAGGGGCTTGTTAGCTCCTAACGTATATTGAAGTCCTTCATAATATAAAAAGAACCAGCGTTTCATTGCGCCCAGTTATCATAACCAATATAAATGATGCGAAAGTCTTTATATCCTCCTTTGACAGACTTATCTATAATATCAGCGTAATCGTACATGTGCTGGAAGAAAATAAAAGCGAACAACGAACCTTTTGAAGGGATTTTCGTACCTATTCATCTCGGATAGTATAAGATAAAAGCATAGGCTTCGTTTTCGGTTTGTCCGATTATATCGGCTAATACCCGTTTATAAGGTATTCTATAACATATATCCCGATACACAACGTTAACACGCGGTACTCCGTAAATCTAGGCTCGTTAAAGTATATAATGAAAACATTAATAACCTATTTATAAGCCCTATATATAGATTTAAGAACCTCGAGATCACACCTTTATACCTCAAAAGCCTTATATAAAAACTCAGCGTTAAAGCTTTAGGTACAATACGTAACTGCGTTTTTTTCCGCCGGGGGTGAGCTAGTTACCTAACGCTTTTACTTAGGCCTTTAAATACTTTACAAAAGTTGTGCAGAGTTTATAGGCGCGCTAATAGCGCATATAGTCGGTGGGACCCCTCTAACGTAAGCCATGGAGGGGGCTATTGTGGAAATTTTTAGTGCGACGTTAACAAATCGTGAGTATCTAGTGGCAGCATAAATAAAAGAAGGGGCTACCTATGAATGTGTCGGGAAGGATGACAAAAATGTATTTTGTAACATAGTATATTACCGTACACTTTGTAAAAGTGTTGAAGGTACTACACAAGAAGATATTATGTAGGCTTCTAGATTCATATATTTTAGAATCTATATGGAGAACTGTTATGACCCAAGAACCAACTGCAGGTTATGGAACAAGCCAGCGGCCAGCTGCGTCATTAGAAACTTGATATCTAACACATCAGGTGGGGAACATCTCTTATGTCAGCAATCCAGGGTTAGGGTTAACGCACGGCTTCATAGAATATGTTGGATATCTTGCTATGCAAGCTATCCAATACTGAAGACGGTATGAAGGCACGGATATAAAAGGACATGGTCATCACCACATAGATAGCATTTTCTTCATAGCTTCTCAGTTGTCAATCTAAGTATTCAGTCTCAGTATATTCTAAATAGCCTCACGGCTTTTGATCATTACTTTCACAGTTGCGATATTGTTCACTGAGTACCTCTGCTACCTTCTTGATAACATAAACCCTCTGAGACCTTCTATATACTCACGGGTATTTAGTGTGATCATTACAAGAACTTAATATATGATCAAACATATTCTCATAAGGATCTCGATCAGGATCGAGACTTTTTTACTAGTTAATACTAGTGTAAACTAGTAAATACTAGTTCCTCCGTGCTAGTAAATACTATCCCAAGTAGTATCTTTATGCTGATCCTTCGTACTAGTTAATACTAGTACTCGCACTAGTAAAACAATAGTGTTGGTGGAGATATCTACAACTCCAGTAAATTCTTCATCTTTTGATATTGAGGTATTTAGTACTTAAAGTCTGTACCAAGTAATCACTAGTCTTGTTGGCCCTATTGACTTTGCTGTTGAGTTGTATATTATTTGACTATACCTATTATATATTTTCATACAACCACCTAAAAGGTACCGTTTACTTGAAGTGAAAAGAAAGAAAGGTAAAAACAGAAGTTATGGGGTAAAATAAAGGAAATTTAGTGTGGCAAAAAGAAAATCCGTGAATATAAAAAGCAAAAAGACTTATATAATCTGATTTAAAACAATTAAATTTCTAATATCTTCTTTGTTAATATTACAAGTGGATACTAAAACCACCCCACCGTTTTATACCTATAATACCATGAGGTGACTTAGAATATAAATTTTTATAAACTATTCATTTAATTGAAGTTCAGGTTCACTAAGTCAATCTGTTGTATCATTATTTAGTGTTTTTCCCTTAGTAATGGCTTTGTTAAACAATTAGGCAGTTGTTTAATAAAAAGAACCTATTTGATTTGTATCATGTTACTTTTTACTTTATCCTCTGTAAAGTGTTTTAAGGAGTATATGTTAAGCGCGTTGGTAATACTTTAGGTTTCTAGACAATTTAATGGCTTTTTCATTATTATATTATATTTCAACTATAATAGCAATACATAAATTTTTTAGTAAGTTCTTCATCTTAAGGGTATATCAAGTAACATTTATCACTATTACACTTTTCGTATTTACAAAAGAAAGGCGTACTTTGGATCCCTTTTCAGATACCTAGTTAAACGTATTGTTAACGATTTGAATTATGTATCTATAAGTAGACTTTCTAGTGGTCTTATCCCTCTTTTAGTCGGAATTTTACCAGACGTTAATATTAAATCTTTATGTATTTTTATGGTAATTTAGTCAAAAGTCTATAGCGTTTCAATACGGACTTATTGAAGGTTTTTTACTATCCATTTGAAATATATAATTTTTGTACTATTTCAAGTATTTTAAAGCGTAACTAATAAGTGTAATGTTTTTATATAAATGATTTTGACAATGATGCAAAAGTACCAATATAAAGAAAATGATATCCAACCTAGTCTGACATATTATATAGCTAAAAGCCCCTCTATCTAACTAATACTTTTTGGTTTGTGAAATATCAGTTTGATTCTTATGTGATATAGCATAAACGAGGGATTCGGTTGTAATAGAAATGTAGTCCGAACGTTCACTTAATTCTTCTTTCTTTAAATCCAATACCCTTTATATATACGTATCTTATGTTAAAATAATCGTACGTACATTCCTGTTCATTAATATACGCATCCTTAGGAATATTTTACCTGTCCTAGGCTCTTATACTTAAAGTGTTTTCCAATATCTATTTTAAAGGTTTTAATAGCGTTTAGCTTAGGGCTCATTATCAGAAAGTCATTAACGTAATTACAAATAATAATTTAATAGCGATAGTTAATGTATACCGCATTATTAAAGCTTATTCTTTTCAACTGAAGGGTATTAAATACTTTCCCTCACCATTTTAACCATTATCTTAAAGTTTACTTAAGCTCCTAAAGTAAAGTAAGTAGTCAAAAGACTTAATTAACTATAGAATTGAAACCTATGATATTTTTATCCAAATACTTTAAGAAAAAGTCCCTAATGGTATTTGAGATTTCTTTTAATACCAGTTTTTTAAGTTCCCCGTTATATAAAGCTGAGTCGATGTCTATTTTGTTAATATCATATTCGTATGAAGCAGAGATTGTAATAATAATCCTCTACGTATAAGACTTTACTATGGCAGTAAAAGTTTTAGTATAGTTAATATCATACCTTTGCTTAAATCTTCGAATTATGATCCTAACTTTATACCTTTCAATTTGATATTTGGAATTAGTTTTAACCTTTGTTACTATTTTTGGTAGTTAGGACGTAGCGTGTGATATCCCTTTTAATAACCTTAAAGACTTTGAGGGATAGAAGACTCCATATTTCACTGTAGAGGGCCTTTTCCTAGTGTTTTGTATCTTGGATTTTAAAAGTTTCTTTTATAACTAGTTGTTCATTTAGATTACTAATTAAAAATATAAACTGGATTATGTCTTTATTAATAGTAGAATTTGTTATCAGATTTTTCGGTAGGCTTTTTTTTATGTTATTTGATCAATATTTCTTTTTAGCTTAGAGTTTGGAGTTGCCGTTATTGTATTATAAAGGATACCAACCTTAATATTTTTAATATTTTTTCTACTTATAAATGATTTACAAGGTTCTTTAATAGTTTTTTTAAAGACCGTTAGGTTAAAAGTGGTGATAATCTTCCTTGTCAAGTTCTCAAGCTGGTTTGATAAATAAACTTTGAAGATGTAACAGAGCTTACTGATATTATAAAACTGCTATTAAATAAGGATTCTCTTTTTTCCTAATATATTAGCCTTTAAACCCTTCACTCGTTTTGTAAAGGGTATATGGATGATAACGGTAAAGCTGTTGGTAAAGACTAACTTAACTTTAGCTTTATAACCCCTATATTCCTTTACTTTATTATAAAAACCCTTATAAGGTGTGGTCTATTGGATCTTACTCTTATTGTTAACCGTTAAGTTGGCTAAATTAATGGTTGCTTAAAGTAGATAAAGCTATAAGTGGTGTCACACTTTTCCAGTAATAATTAAGGTCTTTATTTTTTCTAAATTTACTCTATTAAAGTGTTCGGAAATACCATTTTCTTTAATTGTATATTGTAAAGGAAACTTAAGGTAAAAATTATAATCAATAAATATTTTTCTAACTAAATAGTAAATAATTCATTACCTTTATTCAAGATTAAGAAATTTATTATACACCATATACGTTTAATTATTTCGTTTAACATACGATAAACGGTTTTGGGTTCCTTACCAGAGGATATAATAGCCTTGTTACAGACTTTATAATTATACTTGACCTTTATAGTTATTAGGTTACGACGTTTACTACTTAGTTTAAGAGTTGTTTTTAAGAAGCTATTAAGGGTTTAAATAAACCCTTATTTTTGGAGGGTACTATATTATAAACATAATCGTTAACAAGTGATTGTGAAAAGTTTATAAGGGGTATAAATAAGGTCTAATCGCTTTATTTCCTAGCTGTTATGTATACATATAATAGGTTGGCAAAATTACTCTTTAGCTGTTATGTATTCGTATAATAGGTTGGTAAAATTACTATATTTACATTTTCCCAAATGGAGCTAGTTCTTTTTCAGTCCGTCCAACAATTGGAATAATGACTTTACTAACTTTAAGCTAGTGTAATTAAACCCTGTATATTATAAAAAAGTATTGAAGGACGTGGTGGAAGCTGTTGTAATTGTATTGCAATAAAACTATTGCGTAGCCTAAATAATGGTGTAGTTATTGGTTATGATAACAGCTATTTCTTGAATTTTGAAGTTAACAAACGATAAGTTTTTAACTTTGATACCAAATTAATCAATCTTTCATCGGCTAATAAGTTTTATAATAAATTTAGGGTAATAAAAATATCTGTAAAGGGTTATGGTATTAAAATTGTAACGTTTTTAGATTTCATCGATATTTGAACTATATCTTTGCCAACAAGCTAAATAACATCTCCACTAATTCGTAATTCAGGGTAGTTATCGCCTTGTATTTCGAGATGTAAGAATAATTTCTCGTTGTTGAAAATACGGTAAAATAAGCCTAAATTAGCTTTAATGGAGTCTTGAAACTGTAATTTATTAATTACAAAACAATGTTGTAGTGTGGAAGAAAGAGAAAGAAATATCAGATTTAAAGTTAAGTTTCAAAGACTTAAAGTTAAAATTGGTGCTTGTATTGCAGCAATACCTGTATCTGGTACGGTCTTTGATTAGTTGTTTTGGCGAATTAACGTAAGAAGTGGGGCCTCTAACATTAAAAGTGGATACTTTGACATTGAAAGTATATACGTTAAAACGGGAATACTCGTGTAAAATATAGACTTTCATTGGCCAAAATTCTCCAGTACAGGGTTTTTCTTATAGTTTTATATAGTTTATTACGCAATTGATTATGGTAGCATTATGAAGTTATAATGCTGTAAGTAGCGGTGGTCTTTTACTTTACCATTGTTAATAGTAATTACATCCGCTTTTTCTTCCTTATTAATAGATTTATTAGCATCAAAAGGCCGTAGATTTGGATGTAATACCTTACAAGCCTATGCCGAATATCTTTTATAAGATCCTGTAAGGATTTTTTTTAAAAAAACTGACTAATACGTTGATATGGTTAACAGGTAGCTTATTTTTCAATCTTTCTTGGAGGATGGAATTTGACGTTTTTTTCCATCTTTAAAGCTGGTTTTCGTTTGGGAAGTCTGATTGTAGTTCATGTAGTAATAAAGTAACGGCTTTCTTTTATTTACTTCTTATACGGATTATTTAGACTGGAAACTCGGGCTTGATATAATTCAAAATCCATAGAAAATACATCATATCTTTATCCTAGTGTTTTTAATGGATTAAGCTTCTTTTGGTGTTTTTAAATGTCGTTATAAAAAGAGCTGAAGCTGAATAATGTAAAGGGTGAAGAAAACGAAGTTTTTTAAGAAGTTTTTGATAGTAAATCGGTCTAATGCTTTAGTATATGCTAATTAACTTGAATAAGATCTTACATGAGTCCTTGATTCCTATGATAACAGCTAAAATATCTTAAGAAATGAAGTAAGTAATTATCCTATAAGCCCGGATCCGGGTGCGTATAATGTTCAAAATTGTTGTAAGACTATAATTATTAGGCGTAAACAAGTAAATGTAGTCTTTTTTCATCACAACTATGTTGATCTTAATTTTGAAGATACCCTTTGAGATTTTGAAAAAGTTATTGCCAATGTTATAACCTTTGATAGCTGTTAGTTAAATATTGATGTTTGTAAAGGTTAACTTTTTAAAGTCTTTGAGTAATTATAACTTAGGCTTTGTAAGTTGTTTACTTTCTTTAGTATTAAAAAGGGGGTTTTAATATTTCCTTTTCCCTCCTTTATTAGTGTAATAGTACCTATCGACTTGGGTTATTCCAGTTTTCCAAAGAGTTTCTTAATCTTAGTTAACAGCCTTTTTAATTTTGTAAAACTGGTATTTTTAGCCTTAGCTTTTGCTTCCTTATTATCAACATTATTAGCATTAATGATTTGAATTTCTTACTTAGCTTTAGCCCTATAGGCATCATGAGCTTCCTTTCCTTTTTCAGTAGAGATTCATGGTTCAAAGCCTCTAAAGCAACGAGAATAGCCTTAGAGCGTAGAAAACAAAGGGATGGGGATTGAGCTGGAGCAAAAAAACCGAAAATAATAACAGTCTTTTGTAAAAAAGGACTATTATTATTGGTAATTTCGTAAAACAACCTTGGTAGCGGAAATAAGCCATGTTTTAAGGATACTAAAGGGGCATACTCAAAGGTATCAGATGGTTTAAGAGAAGTGGATATTTTAATCCATATAAAAGGGACTAACTTATTCAATAAATATCAGTATATAATCGTAAAAATAATATGTTCAAAGTACAATACAAAAAAATATTATATAGGCTTATAAATTCAAGTATTTAAGAATTTACATGAAGAACTTTATGTATAATCGAGCATATCCTTATAAGGATCTCGATCAGGATCGAGACTCCTTTATAAGTCATACTATTGTATACTAGTAAATACTAGTTCCTCTATGCTAGTAAATACTAGCTCAGGCAGTATTTCCGTGCTAATACTTTTTACTAGTCAATAATAGTACTCGAAATAGTAAAACACTAGTGATGGTAGAGATATCTACAACTCTGGTGAACTCCTCATCTTTTAGTGTTGATGTATTTATTACTTGAAGTCTATACCAAGTACTGACTGACACTGTTAGCCCTATTGACTCTTCTGTTGAGTTGTGTGCTATATGACTGTACCTATTGTATATTTCAACAAAAAGTACAACTTATAATATGGTTGTTTACTTACTATAACAATATTTAATAATATCTATACAAGTAATATTTTCTTCTTTCGGTGTGATCCGTATCCGTTACTTGGTAGGAACAATTTGGTTTATCCGAATTTCAATTGATCACTTATTAATAATATTATTTGTGGTACAACTCGTTTAAAGGTTCAATTAATAGTTTTGATAACAATAGTAGTAATAATACAATATAAATCATAAGAATTTTAATTAACAGTTTCAATAGTAATAATAATTATAGTATAAGTCCAAGTTACATTGGTTAATTGGTAGTGGTATTGGCCAGAAAGGTTTTTGATCCCTATAGGGTTGTAATTACAAAGGTATAATTGTCGGTGTCATATGTTTAAAGTTAATATAAAAAATACATCGCTATCGATTAAGACAAAATTTATTTTCTTTTCCCTTTAATAACGCGCCTCTGCTTATAAGGTAAGTCCCTAATTTGACTAATCAGCGTATATACGTCTAACCTACTATTCCAATTAGTTATACAAACCGTTAGTAAGGTTTGGTTATTTAATTAATACCACGTTTTAACCTTTTCTTTAAATAGATAATTTGTAAAAATCTGTTTTAACAGCGCCGTTTAGCACCGTAACGTAAACGGAAAAACGTCGCCTCTGTCGCCGCCCGCTAGTACAACTTTAACCCTAGCCCTACTAGCTTCGGTACCATTTTATCGATTCCAACATTCATCTTCGGCTCCCCCATTACCACCGCCACCGACAAAGTCTTTACCCCCTTCTTTCTCTCCTCCCCCTTTTCTCCTCATCCTTTTCTCTTCCCCTTACCCCTTGAAAGAAGAATCGGAGGGATTTTGAATTTATAAATATTACCCTTTCTCTATAAGTAAAAACCTTATTACCTTTAGTGATTCCCAGTCGATGCAAATATAATATTGCTAAATTATAACGCGATTTATATTATTTATTTCCTTTTTAAATTATTTTATACCAATATCCTAATAAATAAGGTCGAGGCGGCCGAACGCGTTTGCCGCCTCGAATTACGGCCCTCGAGGGTACGTTGCGAGGCTTTTTCAACGCATAAAACGTTAAAGAGACATACTTGAGTTCGCGTCCTCAAGCTGTTAGTAAACACACCTTACGTATCATATATTACGTCCGTGGCCGCAGGTAAATCTATTGGCGATTATCGTTAAAGCGGGTGTTGGTAGGCTCATTATTACCGTTATAAGCGAATTGTTAACAAATATGCCTCTGTTTGGGTAGTTTTATAGCCGTAAACTGAAGCCTTGTTACGCGCTGATCGTTAATACAGTAAGTTATCCACTTCTTCGATTTGTAATCTTAGCTGCGACCAATTATTACCTATTATTCTAATACCTTATCTGAAGAGCTTTTAAAATACAATCACCTTCATAATATTTAAAATAAGTTGATACTAATTAATAATAGGCGTTAGCCAGCGGCCTAAAAAGAAGGCAACTGCTATTTTCGCCTAGAAAGTAGGCCTACATATATATTACATAGGCGAGTTCGACAACGTTATCGTGTATCGTTGTATGAAGGGTAAAAACCCACAGATCCTCTTACCTAAGGTTAGGTAGCCTAAGGCGCGGGGTTCTCCTCTCGGTGGCAATGCTGATGGCATCGTGGAAGGTAGTAATATCGGTAGCGCTAGCAATAATGGCAATAAGAATGAAGAAAATGAGGGCGAAAAAGGAGAAGAAGAAAAAGAAAAGGATGTAACCCCTCCCTCTCCTTCGCCATTTAGTAGCAACTAGCTGCCTGTTTTTACGTTTACTGGTTCATCCGGCCTTAATTAAATTCGTTATATAGTAATAAAATTGCCTTTTAAAACAATATCGTAACACAATTAACAAATGTTGAAAACAAAAAATAAAAATGTTTTTAATAAATTTGTAAATTACAAAAACAAAGAATGATAATATATTAAAAGCGTCGTAAACAGTAAATTCAAAGAGTGGCAATATGTTAGAAGCGTCGTATATGGTAAATGCAAGAAGTGATCAAATGTTATAAGCAGCGCGAATGATAACTTTAAAAATCAATGATATGTTAAAAGCGATGCAAATGTGTAATTGAAATGGAAAATAAAAAATACAAGATGTCAAATATCTAACTAGAATGATGTTGCAAAACCTTTTCAGTAAAGTTAACAAAGAAAGTGCTTATAAATATGAGCGCTTTTAATACCCCATTTAGGATGCCCTTTGTTATCGCATCCGCTGGATTTAACTTTCCATTAATACACCTTATCTTCTTGATTTCGCGGCGCTCGTATGATTTTTGTAAGGTCATAATGTCGATTATAAGGCGCTTTTTATTTGTAGTACCTAGTTGAGTAAAGTATTCGTAAAGACCAAAAAAGGTAATATAAACTATCAAAGGGAGGGGTTTTAGATTAAAGTTGAAAATAATTATTTGAACCGTTATCGTTATAGTAATACTAGAGTCGAGTTTTTTATCCATATTATAAATGTTAGAGGCGAAAACGCTCTGCATAACGCATTTACATATAGTTAAACTCTAGTAAATAAAGTTTGTATAAAGCTAAATCCGGTTGAAGCTGGTGTTTCGTTACCAAAAATAAATACGAATCTTATTTACGAGTTATAATCGGTATTATTTACGAAGGGTTCATGAACAAAAATAAAAATCTTTACTTTATGTATATTGAGCGGTATAAAACGTAGAACGCGCTTCAGATTGCTTATTTACCATGTAAAGAGTTTATTCAGTGTTTTGTATACGTTATCTAAAAGGTTTTTTTAACATCATACGGCGACCGAAAGGTTAAATATAGGCTTTAGTTATACTACCGATACAACCTAAGCTTTACGTATATATTAATATTTATACCCGTTAGCTCGTTTTATACTAATTAGGTTAATAAAGGTGACTTCATACAATTATCCTTTTCCTATAAGGTTTAGAATATCGTTCCAAAGGATAATTACTATACTGTTAAAATTAATTATACGCTTAACCGCTAGGCACACTTTAGGTTACGCTTTTCAACCGCCGTTTCAAAGTTTTTTTTCTTTTATACCGGGAAACTACGTATTATACAACATGAGTTTATCGTCCGTCTATATTACGATAAGCGTAAATACTTTAAAACGTGGTGTTAAAACTAATAAGTATAGATCGAAGGTCTAGTTAATCATTTCGAATCGCTTTTTATAATACTTTTAATAGGTATTATACCAGTATACGCCAACTTTCACGAATCCATAAAGTGGTTATAAAATACGTAAGATGGTTCAGGGTAAATAGTATTTTCGGAGATTTATAGGTATATAGGCGTAAATACATTTTTAAAAATTCTTTTCTAATTACGTATAAATTTGTATAAGATTACGTAGCTTCATACGAAGATTATACGGGGTATATAAAAAGGCGGTAAACGTCAAAATCAAAAGATGGCTCGCTCGTTATAAAGTAGAAGACTAGGTTATGATATACTTTTTACTAACTTTATTATACCCCTTAATTATAAAACGGCTTCTTTATAATTTTTTTTGATTTTATCGTTTACCTTATGAACTAAACATATGAAAAAACTTTCATAAACGTCGTAAATTGATATATTACACCTTTCAAAGTCGAAAACTCCTTATTAGATCAAAGAGGAGATTTTTTATGGGTGAAGTATTTAAAAGAGCTACCTGTAATTATTATAATACCCTTATCACTGAGTTTTATATTTAACTCATGGTTCTCAGTTTACTTTTGGATAATAGATAAATTTACTATTAAGGTTTAATAGTGTTTTTCATCTTTTAAGTTAAGAGGATGATTTTGACAGTGTGGTTCTAGTTTCGTTTATATGAAATAGCCGGTTTTATAAAGTGGAGGAGGTTATAAAAGTATATTCGGAAATTATATAGGTTTTGGAGGAGGTTTCGATTCGTTATTATGGAAATGGTTTGGTTAATTCAATTTATCCAATTGCGTTTTGAAACTTTTATCATCTACCTTGTTTTTGTTTTGTACTATTATATTAACTCCTAACAAAATAAATTTATATTTTTCAGTAAATTGAAGTGTATTTTAGCTTTCAAACCCATTAATTTTTTTAGGATTAATTGACCTGTCTTTTTTTTCGAACCAGGACTTTAAACTAGAAAAATAAGCCCAAAATTTCTGTTTTACGTAGGCCATTCCTTGTAGTTAATAGTTTTAAAATATTATTTTTAACCCGCAAAAAAAAACAAATATTACTATAGTTTTTGCTATAACATTTGCCTTTCATATCGTAACGATTAATATTATCCGATTTATATAAATTTTAGAGTCAACAACAAATGTAAAAAGTATTCAAATTAGGTTATTCAGGCGAAAAATATTATGAACGTCGCTTATCTTTATTTATAGGATTAAGTTTTTGGAAATAGTACCCTTTAGTTTCTTATATAGTACCGTATACACTTTTTTAAGCAATTTGTAATACTATTAGCACTTTCCGATACCTTATAATACTCTTACCAGTATTTAATTATATTTATTACCGGTCATTTTAGTCTTAATACGTCATTCGATCGAGTTGAAAGTTATACCTATATCGTAGTTAACCCAGTCCAAAGGTCCTAAATGAACGTTAGTTTATCAGTTTACCAAAGTATCTTAGTAGTTTGTAGCGGAAGCATTTCTACTAGATTTATCTATTTAAAATAATGTTGTTATATTGACAGCATTTAATATAATCTCATCTTCAAGGTACATTATATCTATAATAAACTTGTAATCAAAGTTTATATTGTTTCAAAGTTGTAATTTAAACCGTTGTAGAGTTTTCGAGTGTAACTAGTACTTGTGTCAAAACTTTTCGATGTTTTTTAGTATTTTTTCCCCCTATATCTATGTGTTACATTACGTAAAGTAGCCGTAAAAAGTGCTTTGTAGCCGGGTGTTTAAATCGACGGTATAATATTTTGAATTTTGATTACATTAAGTACATTTATTTTATTATACTCTTTTTTAAAAATGAACTATGGGTATTTAAACTTTGAACAGAGCGGTAAAAATACACTATCTGAAATACAGACCAGTCAATTGGTCGTATTGCGAACCTTAATTCCGAATTTATTTATATTATCCAATAATTGTAAAAATAGCGTTCCATAGTGTTTTACTTAAAACCCAACCGATTAAAATCGTATATTTATAATAATTACACCAAATAGGAACGCCTTACCTTTACTAAATACAACTTTCCGATATTTTCTTATCCAGTTAAGTTAAAATTTAGGAAATCTCACCATAAGAGCGTCAAATTGTTGTTTTCCGGAAATCTAGATTTCTGTTACGCCGGTATTGAATATAATGACTTAAAAAAGGTTATTGTACCTGTTAAAAGTGTGAACTACAACGCTATATAGGAATCCAACACGCTGTTTTCACTATCCAGACCTACTTTATACAGAAATAATGCATTTTGTAATCCTACAAATATTTGTTTATCTATTTTCCTATCCTGGATTATCATGTATATCTAGTTTTCTTTCGAGTTGTATTCTTTGGAGGTGTATTTGAAATGGTAAACGTTGAAATCCTTTTTTACCCCTTCGCTATCGACAATATACGTAATGAAATTGGCTTTCATTTTGTATTCGGGTAGGTCATCGGCTTAAAATTATCGTTTAACCCGAATTTATTTCTATACCAAATAATTGATGAACTAATAGCCGACCTTATTGCATATAATATAACATTTTGAAAAATCGTAAAACTTCGAGTATTTTTACTTAAGTATGTTGGTATATATAGTAAATTTCGTATTCAGTTATAAAGGTGCCTTCGTTAGTAATTGCTTCATATTCGGTTTCTAGGGTTCTTTTAACAATATTTTTCGCTTTTATAACTGTATTTTAAATGTTGATTTTCCTTATATAACAGGTACATATTGAATCGTTGGTTTAAGATATAATAAATTCTTTCTACGAGGTTTGCTTTAGTAATTTAACCCTGATCTTAAACCTTCCCAGCTATAAATTCTAATCCGAGGCTTGCGTATTGGTGTATCGAAGTTTTAAATGATGTTTTGAACTCGTACAAAAAACTTTTGAATCTATTTTCGGTTTAGATGAAGTGAAACTAAAATCTAGGTTTTTAAAGTATGCTTTTGTAACTATTTGAATAAACAATATATCTACTTATATCTCAATTTAAGGGGTACCTAATATTTCCAGGAACTACTTTAATAGGGTGGTAAATACCTCTTATAAGGTTTTATCAGTATTTTATATTAATTCTTTCGAAATTACCAATTAATATTCGTTGAATCCTTATAATAAAATTCGTAATTTATTTCCGTATCGTAATGTATTTTGAAACAGTTATAATATTTTATGAATGTATTAATTTATGTAAATTGATGTATACATTTTTCTTTAACTTACCTAAATTTATATATTGGGTAAAATTACATGAAATTCTGAAACTTTAATATCCATCTGTCACCAGGTTTTATTATTATATGGATTTTATTATCGAAAATATTATAGGGTTCGCCACTATATTTTTCGTCTTATCCTATAGCCTGGAAAAGTTAATAAGTTTCGTAAGGTCGCTTTCATTAATGGAAAACAGATATAACAGGAGGTCTTGATAAGGGTTGTCGTTAGTAGGCATTAATCTATAAAGCTTGTATTATCGTTTAACGCTGCTTATATTATCTTCGAAAGTACCGTTTTCCTTATTTAGGCCATTTTTACCACGGCCGAAAGGAGCTTCAATTATATCTAGGCAATGGTTTAATTTGTATTTATCTTCAAAAATACGTTTTGAAAAGGGTCTGTTTTTAACCCACGTAGTAAATAACATTTGTAGCTTTTCCTCCTCTTCTGTTAATTTCTCAAGATCCGTTTGCCTCTTGTGTGGTGCGGTTAGTCTTTCGAAGCGTTTTAAACTTTACTTACGTGAATTTTGAAGCTTCTTCCGCATTTATTCGGTATTTTATTTTACGTTTCTCTAAATAGTATCTTTTTACAAAATACACTTAAAATACTTTTTTATTTTCTTAATTTGTTATTTAGTCGAATTTGACAATAACAAATAGGGTTTATACAATACGAACGTTTTCTCTACATAGGGTATTAATCCCTATACTCTGTAATTGTGCCTATAGTATTTTGAAATCAAGTTGTATACTATATGCTACATACCTAACGTTTACTTGGAAATTCCTTTTCAGAAATTATCGAATATACCAAACTCTTAGGATTTTTTCCCCTAATAATGAAAATTTACGTTTATAACGTATATATTCGCCACCCAAAGGTTCAAGTTTTCCGCTAGCTCTTGAATATTATTATTGTATATAGTCAGGTTGACAAGCTAAAAAACTTTATTTTGAAACGTTGTATACTGGAACAAAAGGTCCATATATTCGCTAGCTTTATCCAGGTTCGTTACGGGATATTTAATAAAAGTGAGATTGTCATGTGCAAGTGGCTAATACGAAAAAAGAGAAATAAGAGGGTTAACCAAACGCCTGTGATTGTGTTTTAAAAAGGGGTATTAAAATAAGATAGTAAATAAAGGCGTAAAATATGTAGATAAAATACAAATACAATTTATTAAAGTAGTCTGTATGAGGAATCCAACGCAAATTGGTTCAAATAAAATACAAATAAAACGTAACCACAAACTAGTTAGGCATTCTAAATGAGCTTCTTAGCACTTTCCAAGAATTATGCTAGCCAAATAATTAGTAAACTTAAACTTTGTTAATGATAATTCAAATGAACGGTGTGATCTAAGGCGAATAGGGAAAGGCGAATATAATAGGATGAACGGTAAGAAAGAGGTAGAAAAGTGAATTTATAAAGTTTAAAATAGTATATAAGGTTTGGTATAGTAAGTGTTTCGAATGCTGTGTTTAGCGCTTGCGAAATATACTGGAGAGCTTCGAAATATGCTTTGGACGCGTGGAATATATTTGGTAAGCGGTTCGTATGTTTCTTTCAAAGGATGAAGTAGCTATAAAGGCGCCTCAAAAGTAGTTTTGATCGTTTTCCAAGTGTATTTTAGCGGTTTAGATACTATATTCAAATCGGATAAGTCTTAATCAAAGGTTCCGAAACGTGGTTATTTAACTGGTATAGTCTGATACGTAATAGAATGCTTTAGAAGAAGTGCTCGAATACTTCTAATATTGTTCTATCTGTACGTGCGAATGTATTGTAGTATTCTAGTCTGTATTTTAAGGTAAAAACTAAGCTAAAGGTAGGAATCCACCAGAGAATTATAACAATAAGTACACATGAGAAGAATGATTTATTAGAAGGCGCACTCACGAGTAGGCAGTCTCGTGAAAAGGCACAACACAAGTGTACCAATGTAAAATACTCTTACGTAGTACAAAAAATGCTAGGGACCAAAAGAAAAAAAATGATATCCCTATCATTAAGCAACAATAACTTTCCCAGTAATATTCCCATTGTTCCTTTTAAAGGCTTGAATTGAATCCGGGAAATTCAATTTTAATACCGGTTTTCATTTATTATTACAAACCGTAAAACTTGTTTGTCTGAAAAATAGTAAAACCTGATCCTCTTTGCAGCGACGTCGATCCAACCGTTTAATCAATATACGTTTCACTTCCTGGTTTTTAATATCGAATTTGTTGTCCTTGTATTGAACTAATTTAAGCGGTGGTATAATTTTATTAAATAGGTGGTTTATAAGGTAACGATAAGGTAATAAATAATTAATGTTAATAGTTAGGTAAACTCCTAATTTAGGTAGAAAATCCAAAATAAAAGTTAAATAATTGACTTTTTTATAATTATATATATTCTTACATATGGTGGAGACAATGTACCTTTTTGGTAAGGAAGTTCATATGCTTTTTTCAGCTTTAATTATACTTTGTCACTTATGACGAATTTATGCTAACGATAATTTTAATGGAATCGCTGCTTTGCCTTAATAATAATAATATCTATATGTTGGTAGGCTTTAGACGTTGCAACGTTGTCGATTCGATTGGTTGAAGTAACAGTAGTATTGCGTGGTCAGATGGTATATGACTTGTTTTAGGTTTGGCATACCGCTAGCTGATCTATACTGTAATTTGTATTGCCAATTTCTTGGCCTGTGCCCTAGAGTAAAGTGTAGCGTATTGCACTCGAGTTACACTCAACTTGCAGTACAGTTAACTTTACTGTAGGTAAAGTTGACCTACTATACTGCATGTAATACTATTCCAACACTATCATTAATTATACGTCCCTTCGTAAATGTTTTCGTATAAAACAAATTTCCACCTATTTACGAGGCAAAATCATTGCAAAAACATTTACTAGTACCGTAAGTTTAAATTCAAAAAAATATTCGTAAAAACTGGTTTTGAAGGTATGTCAATAGGCATTATTAATGTTTTCTTGTAAAACTGGTATAATATTAATCTAATATAACTTAGGATATTTGGCAACAAAGTAGCGTAAAGCTAATTCAATTATTTGATTCTTATTCTTGACTCTTCCGTTAGCTTATATATAATAGGTAGTTAGTATTATTGAACGTATTTAAAATACTTTCTATAAGCTTAACCAAAAGTTTAATATGAATTTAATATCTTTTTTGAAAATTATTTTCTGTGGATAAAGCTATTTGTACAATACGAATTGATGAATTGAAATAGTTACATAATCTTTTACCGTGTATGTTTTATAGCCATGAATTAGGAGTGTTTTCTTAGATAATTTGAATTTGATATGTATTACGACGTCGGAAAATTCCCTGAAAAGTAATATCCAACGTATGTCGTTAGAATATATTATTGGAAATGCGATTTTAAAATTTATGTAGATTTTATACGTTAGTTCTTTAGGTGTTTAAATAGGTTTAAGGAGACCAAATAGTTTATGGTTATTATTCAGTAACTCACCTTAATATATATAATTCCTAACATAAACTTTGAAAAGTTTAAGTTTTTAACAAAAATGTACTCCGTTTCAAGTTACTATTGTTTTTAGGTCCGAAATAGTGTTTTTCATTGTATGCTTTAGCAAGAAGTTTTCATACAAGTGTTGTAGAAATTATAAGTCTTTTATAACCACTCATATAGCGATTATAAAATAAACGGTTAAGCAATAAAAATGGGTGTTCAAATTCAAAAGTATTAAGAGACATATCTTTATCGTTTTTCTTATCCGCCAAATATTATAAAATTACATACCAAACTGAATCCTTACGATAACCTGTTTAAAAGCGAAGTCGTATATTATTATCTATTTACGCCTTAGCAAAGTGTATTGTAAATTGATGATTTACGGTTGGTAATTTATTAAAGATTTGGTTTAATATCGGTATATCGGTTTTGTAAGATTATCGGTCCTTATTAAAAGGCAAGCGACTAAGGGCACTTGGTTCTAAATTAAGGCATCCTAACAATTAAACCACATTTAAAGAGTATAAATCGAGGTAAATTAACTTATTAACCAACTATCTATTTGCCTTATTTGTAAATGTTATATTTAAGGAAATTGAGTTTACCATACCTTAAATAACTTTATAATCGTTAAAAACAGTAGTTAATGAAAGGTTACTAACCAATGTCATTTGTAGGCATTTATATTTCTATTTAAAATAAGCTACTTTATATTTTACAGGATTATAGTTAAATTTCTTTAGAATTGGGCGACAATTTCAAAACATTACTTCATCGATAATAATAGCTGAAATTCCCTGTTTTTTTCTACTAAAAATAACCCTCTTTAAAATGAATAAGCATAACGCCAAATTCGTGTTCAAAACTTCGGTTAATCTTAAAAAACATTAACGCGTTAGATATGTGTAATATAACTTGAGCTATTTATATAAATAGGTTTATATAACATTTGAAGATTTTTTTATCCAGGTGGAGGATACATAATTATAAACCACGTATAATATAGTTTCTTTATACGATTAACGACTTTAAGTTATTCTTATTTTTGTACTTATGTTAGTAAATCTTTTTTAAGTTTTTCAAATGGGCTTCACAATTATACGCAATAGGTTATTATTAGTCGTAAAAAACCTATTACTTCTAGGTACATTTCGAGGGCCTTTAAGTTACGAGGGAATGAAAGATTCTAAAAACTTAAAGTTTTCCCCTAGTAGCTAAAAAACCAAGGGCGTTTACGTAAAATTCCAAAGGTTCCACTAATTCAAAGCTAATATAAGATTTGTCTGTAAATACAATAACACCTTTATATAGACGAGATGTTTTTTAAATGTATTGAAAAAAATGATAATATCGTCGATAAATATACAACAAAAAGATCGAAATTCATTCAATATTTGATTTATAAAACGTTAAAAGTAAGATGGTAAATTTCGAAAACATATAAAGGTAACTTTACTTTATTCGAGGTCGTAGTGGCTGACGAAAGTAAATCGATCGCGGTAATCTGGATACACAAAAAGTTAAAAGAAAAGGTTTTGTAAATTCAATAATAATGATCCATTTTTACCGCAAATATATTGAATAACATTTCCTTGTAAAAGTAACGAATAGGTTATCAAAATAGACTATTTATAAAGTGTTTGTAAATTTACAATTACTTGACTTTTATTTACTCCTTAAATAATCTTTCATATTATAAATACCAGTAACGTAAATAGTAATCTGTCGTTAAACAATTTTATGCGTATTTATCGGTAAGGTCTAAAACCTTGTTCATGTAAAAAGGTAAGTAGAAGAGTAATTGTTAGATTGGTATAGTTGTAGTACAGATAGATATATTAGGAAGGAGTATTCTAGAGAGTGCACGCCACGGATGGGAGGTTATAAACCTCCCATCCGAGCAGTAACCTTTTTGCCGTGCGCCTTGAAATACCTAATCCAGACCGTTTTATATATGGTGTACTTTGCGTTTTGTAAGAGTGTAGCTTGTAGCGTGATACGTTATCGTATACCCTATAGAAGGGCACCTTATAATACAGTGCATTTTCATTTGGCCTATATATACTATTTATAAGGGTATATAGTAATATCTATATAGATAATCTTTTCTTTTTTCCTTATATACCCGTAGCTTGGTAGTAATAGTGTAATTATAGTTATGAAGGTTTAAATTAGTAAGTTTTGTAGTGATAGTGTGGTTATGGTTGTAAAGGTTTAAATTAATGGGATTTATAGTAATAGTGTGATTATGGTTATAAAGGTTTAAATAAACAGGTTTTATAGTGATAATGTAGTTGTGGTATTAATTGTAAGGGTTTGAATTAGTAGTTTTTGCTGTGGTTTTAATTATAATTAGGTTAGGATTAATAAGGTTTAACCGCGGTGACAATTGTAGTTCGATCTTGGTTAGTATCACTAAATTAAGGCGATATGATTATTAATAACGTTTTTTGTTGGGTTTAACAAATGTGTAATTACATAGGCGTTATAGGGGTGATTACGAAGAGATAATTACGCTGTCACGTACTTTTGGGTTAATATAAAAAGATGTATCGCTATCTTTTAGGTAAAACTTTTTTTTCTCCTTTAACGGCGTGTAATATTAACTAATATAAGTTTCAATTTTCAATTTGACCTAGCCTTCTTTTCAAACCATGAATTTAAACCATTTTAATAAATAGGTTAATTAACTAATACCCATATATTAACTTTCTTTTTGAATGGATAACGTATAAAAATAAAATAGCTAGGCTCCAGCTGGCGCGAGAGCACTATCACGTTGTCGTCGCTGTAGATGTAGCCGCTATTATTACCACCACCGTTACCGCTACCGTTAGTTCGCCTTTAACTAGTAGCCTTTTATTTATTACCGCCACACTATCCGTCGCTTTTACCTCTTTGGCTTCGTTAAATCTCATCGCCGCCTTTTTTTTTTCAGTTTTGTCCTTCGCCACCGTTACCGTTAAGCCGTTACCCGTTGCCATCGTCTTGTTATTACCTCCCGCCGCCCTTTTTACCCCCTTACCAGCCTCTTTTACCCCTGCTATCGTCGTCGCCACGCCATTACCTGCCCTTATCGCCGTTACATCGTCCCCCCCCCCTTTTCCTTTGCCTTTCCCTTAAGTTTTTAAAGGCAGGAGTAAAGAGGTCTTAGGGTTATAAACCTTACCCTTTTCATACGAGTAAAGACCCTCGTACCTGTAGAGCTCCCCTGGCGTCGTAATCGTAGCCTTACAAAACCTCTTTGCAGTTTGTATTGCTTAAATTCACCTGTATATATATTTTTAATACTTTGTAGACAAGGAGTAAAAGACGAACCTATTTCGTTACCTGAAACTTCGCATCGTTAGGGTACGCCGCGAGGCTTTTTTAACGCGTAAAGCATTAGAGAGGCGTACCCAGGTCCATAGGCCTAGGCCGCTGATAGATACGCTTGATATGCCGTATGTTGCGTTCGCAGCCGCGGGTAAGTCCGTTGGCGATTGTTACGAAAGCAGGGGGCGTTCGGCCCGTTGTTATCGTTACGAATGGATTGGTAACGGATAAGTTCTTGTTCCGTTGGTCCTGATGCGGTAGGCCGAGAATTTATCACGTGCCCGCCGTCTTTATAGTCAGTTTTAACCGAATTTTAAAACATTTCTTCCTTAGAAATATAATAACCGGGGTGTTTCAAAAAAAATAACCACAGTTGTAAATCACTATAAAAATTCGATATTAATTAGTACCAGATGTTAACCGGCGGACCAGGGAGTCGGCAACCGCTATCTTCTGCTTGAAAACGGTATCTACGTATGTATTGCATAAGGGAGTTTGATAATGTTATCGCACATCGCCGTAAGGAGGATAAAGACCCCCTTGAGCTTTTACTTTAGGGTATGCGACCTAAGGCGCAAGGTTATATTCTCGTTGGGGCCGGTGGTTTTAAAGGTAGTGATGGCGATTGTGCCAGTACAGAATGGGATGGCAGCGGGTAGGATGGTGGGGACGCGATAGCGTTGCCTTTTCCCTTTTCTTTTAGTAGTAACTAGTTACTCCTTTTAGCTGGGTCGGCGCGCCCGGTTACATTAATATTATTGCTTTTCGTTAAGAATAATCGTTCATAACCAATAAATAGAATCTAAAATATAAATATACCAAAATCAATATGGTATTGTAAATTAAAATAGTAAGGTAAAAATAGTGAAATACATGATAAGATTAAAGTATATGGGGTAACATAAAATAATATATTGGGGGAGACGCGAAATAATAGAATTAAATGAAGGAATAAAAGATTAAAAAACTTTGTCGAGTCGATACGTATAAAATAAAGAGTAATAAAGTATTGGAAACGGCGCAAAATGGTACGGTTAAATGAAGGTAAAATCGGAGAGCGATGAGAATAGAATATTTAGGGTCGTTTTGAATTGGTAAAAGTGGTATTTTTGCTTATTAAGGTTGTAAAACCTTTTTAGTAACCTTAATAAATAATGTATTTATTGATATTATTATAACCCAAAGACTAACTGCAGACTATGAAACAGGTCAGCGGTTAGCTGCTCCATTAGAAGCTTAATGTCCAACACATCAAGCGGGTATATTTCTTATGTAAGGACACAGGGTTAGGGTTGGGACCGCAAGGACCGAAGAGCGATCTAGTTGATACTACATAGGACCGCAGGAAGCGATCAGTGACTTCAGTGGTCCAGTACTAAAGATGGTATGAAGGCCATAGGATATAAGAACATGGCCATCACCACATAGATAGTATTTTCTTTATAGCTCTTCAGTTGTCAATCTAAGTATTCAGTCTACACACTTGAATAGCCTAACGGCTAGTAATCATTTTACAGTACGAACAACCATCTTCTTGATATTGCACCTTTGTTACCTCTGCTACCTTACTGCTAACATAAACCCTCTGACACCTTCTATTTACTCACGGGTATTTAGCGTGATCATTACAGATATGAGGGTTTTTAATTCTTTATTTGGGGTAGTTTTGGTTATTGCGTCCGTCAAGTTAGATTTCTTATCGATTTACCTTGTTTCCTCGATTTCACAGCATTCATATAACTCGCGTAAGGCTATAATATCGATTATTGAGCGTTTTCTGTTCGTAATACCTAACTTAACCAAACATTTATAAAGCGAAAAGGAGTCCATGTATATAAAAAGAGTATTGGTAGGCCTTTATCGTTGCAACATAGTTGATTCGAATTACTGTGGTCGAAGTAACTAGTATTGCATTAATATTGTTGATTGATGTGTGTAAGTTCTAAGTTTGGCAGACCGCTAGCCAGTCTGTACACTAATTTGTATAGCCAAACACTTTGGCCTGTGCCTCACTTTGAAGTAGGTATCTACTGCACTGCATTTGTAGTGCAGTCCCACAAACTACAGTCAATTTTCAGTACGTACAATTAACTTTACTGCAAGTAAAGTTAACTTAACTGTATTACGTTTGACTGCTATTCCAATACTAGCGGCTTTTTGTTTTGTGCCTGCATGCTAGCGTAGCCTGCCATTAATTGGTAGTAACCTCTGAAATGCTTCTTTAGTCTGTAAGCCAACAACAAGCCAGACCCCTATCAATTCCGATTAATCTGCACTGGAATTAACATTAATTACGGCTCTTCGTAGCCCTTTTTATCCACCTCTCCGAAACCTTCGTTCCCAAATTCCCGTGTATAGATCTTTCGCCACAAACCTACACAAATTAGGTACGCCACCACTTGCGTACCTTTTGCTAGTAGTTTAAGCTACTACTATCACCACCATTTCCCCAGCGGTCTTCCAATTTGCCAGGGAAACCTTGTTCCTTTACGTTACGTGCCGGGTGGTTCACGTATTCCTCGATTTTTATAATTAGTATATTGTTATCCACAAACCTTTTCAAGACTTCATTAGGCGTGGCCTTAGTTGAGGTATTAGTAGGATTATGTTTGCGGTTAATTTACCTAAACTTATCGATTTCCTGGGCTTCTTATGCTTTCCTTTACGTCATTACGTTTATTATTAGGTGTTTTTCATTAGTTGTGCCTAGTTTTGATCGGCATTCGTAAAGGCTTCGGAAGTCGGTATACATCACCACAAGTATCGGTAGCAATCCTAGCTATTTATTAATAATCTTTAATATGCTGTTAGTTACTATACCAATATTAAAGCCTGCTATTATACTATAAACTTCTAAAGCTATTATACTCCAGGTTGCGCGCTTGTACTTAACAAATATCTAGTACACAAGGTTTCCAATAATTGTAAATTACCTTTCAAATCTATTTTTATTAACGAGTATTATTAAAAAGCCGATTTACGATATAAAATTGATATTATTAGCAAATAACTCGTTTGTAAAGATAATTAGCTTCACCTTGATTAAATTTATAAAAACTATATTAATTAGTCTTTCTACATAATCCATTTGCCACTAAATCCGTTTATTACTTGTTTAAGTTTTAGTTCTATAGGTTTTATATTTATATTATAATAAAAAGGTCGTACGATACTTTCGGTTAATATAACGTAGCAATATAGGTCGTATGAAACTTCTACTCCAAATACCTTTATAATTTTACCTCGTCGGTCTTTTTTAAATCGTTAAACTTATAAATTTTCCTATTCAACGTAGGCTAATATAAATACCGTTTTTAACCTCAATACAGATAAATACGAATTAACGATTTATTAAAGTCAATTTATATACCTTCGGCTAACCTTTTTAATAACTTGTACTTTTAAAGACCTGACTTTTCGATAGCTCGTTATTTCACCGTTATAAACCCAGTATCGCCGAAGAAAAAGGTATCGTTAGTTTACATACCAACGATGCTAAAGTCTTTACCCTTTGTAATTAACGGGTACGGATTAAAGGTTACAGTCTTTATATCAAGACTATTTTTAAAGTAAGTTTAGTACGTTAAAAACCAGTGGACGCCTAATTTAGCCTATCCATATAAAGGTTTAATATAACGCATTACCGTATCGGCCAGAAACTTGTCCCTCAGTTCTTTTGGAAACTCTAACAGTAAAATCCGTTAAAGATTGGTAGCGGATTATGTGTACGCTTACGTAATATCATGGCCATTAAATGTAACCCGACTTTTTATACTAATAGTTAAACTAGCCATAATAACAACAATTAAACGCTAGCTAATTTTCTGAGCTGTAAACTATTAAGTAAGGATTTAGTCATTACTTTTGTTACCGTATCTTTAAGCAATTAACCGTAACTTTTCGTAAAAACGATTCAAAGTCTTATCCTTAACTTCGTAAACTATCTTCTACTTGAAAATAGTAACGTTTTGGCTTTCAAAATACGTTGACTGCATAAATTATACAACCCCCCCTAATAAAAAGCTGTTAATTTTCACTTAGTTACTTTTTTCAAAATGTTTACCTGATATATTAATAATTCCTTTGACATGTAACTTAAAGGCAATTTCTCCATTATAATTTTCTTTTTAAAATACCTACGCTGTTATATATACCCTACCGAGCTTATAATTCCTATCGCCATCCTCTTTTTTAATATATATCCTCCTTTTAGGTGGTCGTTTACACCGTCAACTTTCTATTAACTTATGAATAATCGACTCGAAAGGGTTATGTTAACTAATTCGCTCGTTTTGGAGGTCATCAACGTCAGGATCTTTATCAGACTTAAAAGGCCTAAAAGGTTTTCGGTACGACTTAATTTATATAACTCTAAAAGTTACAGAGCCGTTAACAATTTTAACTACTACGTTTAAGTTAGTAATACTTAATATCTTATATTGCCTATCCCATGTACCTAGCTCGCGTCACGTAAGGACTTTACTTGAAAGGGGGAATAAAAGTACGTTTATTATTAAAAGTCCATTCCTAGTATTAAGAGCATCCTTAACCTAACGGCATACCTATTCCTTTTTTAGTTTCTTTAAGACTTTACCACATGTTATAACACGTTTTAGGTACTTAAAGAGGGTAACTACTTAGCTATTATATATGGGTAAACTTCAAATACCAGTAAATTTGATACAAGTCCGTTAGGATTAATAGTATCGTTAATACTTTTTACCGCCATTTAAAACCGTGCTTCTTAACTTATAAAACTTCCAATATATAGTATAAAAACATTTTAAGCCATTTATAAAATGGCATATACTCTTTAGACCTTAATAATATCCTAGTAAACATTAACGATGACTTATTTACACTAAATCCCTATTAACTTTACATTCACTTAAAACTTTATCGTAGTAAAGTTAGTACCGGTATTGTAAACTAATACATTTAGTAGGCTAAGGTACGTATCAATCTATAAAGTACGTAATACCTCTTATATTTCCTTTGCCGTAATGATTTTAAGGAATTTGACGTCGTAAAAAGCCGTGGTGGAGTCCATAACGTATAATATTGGCTTGCCGTCTAGGTAAAATACGTTTACGAAGACTTTCGAGATAAAATCTTAATTTTCGTTTAATGTAAACTTAAACCTTAAGAGGGCTTGAAAGTATATTTAAAAAATAATGGTAAAAACGCTTGATTACCTCTAGTGCTGGCAAATCGACATTTTCGTGGCTAACTACCTTGAAAACTTCATAAAGCTTATTAGTTACCAGGTAGTTAGACTTACGATATAGTTAACGAAATTCCGCCTTCGTCAAGTTTAACACCATTACTTCTAGCCCTTGAAAGATAAAACTAGAGATGCCCCTACTTAGGGCTAAGTGAAAACCTTTTACCGGCTTTAAATTATATTGGATCGTTAATTTAAATGTTAATATTAATGCCGAGGTTTTTCATATCTTTCAGGTAAAGGAGAAAGAGGGGAGGGGATTCTAATATATGAAAAACAATAAGGCCAACAACAATTTTTACTGTCGTCGATCCCAGTAAAGATAGTTCTTTTTTAGGGCTAAAGACAACCTTAGCCTTACCCGTACCCGCGTGATCAAGTTTCGTAACAATATCAGTATTCCTTCGTAACGTAACGTATTACGAATAACCTCCTTTTAAGTACCATACTACCTTAGTATCCGGCATAATCTCTTAAAAGACTTGCTTCGCATAACGGTATTAAATGGTAAAGAGGTATGTAGAGCCAGGGTTTTCATCGTCGTAGTGGCGGCAAGAGTCTTTACCTGTAAGGCAGTATAAAAAATCGTGATCGATTAGTTATCACATTGCTTTCGGGTTAATGCTAATACAAGTATCTTTATCTCAGCCTATAGTTTTTGGCTTGATTTCCTCCTCTATGTCTTTACTTCTTTTAAACTGCATAGCTTACTAGTTATGGTCCCAACTAAAAATAAAAGGAAACTAAATGTAATATATTATTATTTTTTATTTTACATTTGGAAATAATATAACGTATTAACCAGCAGCTTTATTTACCGTAAATATAACATCTTTCAACGCCTAACGTAAACTTACTCAACCTATTTAAAGACCTTTAAAAAGAGGAATTCCCTCATTCGTAAGTAAAGGTTCAGAATTTCTGTTAACTGTATTAGCCGGGACTTCTATACCTTCGATTAATATAATACGAGTAGGAAAAGTCCTTTTTTTCGTCACTAAATTCCGGGGCTTAAATATATATACCAGTCGAACCGGAAACTCGAGTATTTATGGTCGTTATCGAGGAACGCAATTAGCTAAAGAACTTTTCGCAAGTGGCATTAAAGAATTTGTAATGATCACACTAAATACCCGTGAGTATGTAGAAGGTGTCAGAGGGTTTATGTTAACAGTAAGGTAGCAGAGGTAACAAAAGGTGCAATATCAAGACTGTTCGTGCGAGTGATGATCAGAAGCCGTGAGGCTATTCAGGGTAGACTGAATACTTAGATTGACAACTGAAGAGCTATGAAGGAAATACTATCTGTGTGGTGCTGACCGTGTCCTTATATCCTCAATCCTTCATACGTCTTCAGTACTGTATAATGTGGATAGCTTGGATAACCTCCGATCCAACATATCCGACATATCCTTGGCATGTCCTTGGATAGCTTGGATAACCTCATATCCAACATATCCAACATATCCTTGGCATTAACCCTAACCCTGGGTCTGCTGACATAAGAGATGTTCCCCGCCTGATGTGTTAGACTTCAGGCGTCTCAGTGGCGTAGTTTCCTTGCTGGCCTGTTTTCCTGACCTAACCGCTGTCTGGGTCATGACAGAATTATAAGGCGTATTCAAACTTTTTGTAGTCTGTAACTACTTACCGGACCTACTAGTGTATGGTACCTTCGCTAGATCCTACATTTCCATTTACTTATTGGTAAACTATCAGCCTGTTAAGCATCTAATCAAGGAGGTCTATCTTACTTTCCGACTCTTCCTTGTAATTTAACATATAGGACCACTTAATAATATTTCAGTCGGTATAATATTGGGTAAAATTAATATCGTATTCGAAGTGGCCTTTTATAATATCTTATCTTTCGCAGAAAAAGGAATAATTCTTCAGATACCGGAGGTAGTAATTTTTAGCTTAGCTGGTAAAGATACTAGGAAATAGCAAGTAAAAACCTGGAAATTTAACCCTTATTTTGCGGAAAATGTTAAAAAATGGGCGTAACTTGACGTTGAAGAGGTTATACGGCTTATCGTTATAATTTTCTTTTCCTCCCCAGATTTTAAAGAACGTAGTAATCACCGTTTAATCCGTATCTTTTATAGAAACGCGTCGAGAGGAAAGGGTAATGTACTGGTCGTAAGGACCTTTTTCATTTAGCTAAGGAAAGGAATAAGGCTGTTATTGATGTTAGTGGGTATGATAGTTACTTTTGGCTAAGTTTGGAGGGAAAAATCTAGTAGTCGTGCTTATAGTAGGCTTGCGTATAATGCCGGTTCTTCCTTAATTTGACTTTTAAAACTGAACGTAATAAAAAGCTTAGGGAAAATGTGCCTAAAGGTTTTTATTGTGGGGAACTTATCGATAATCCTTTTGGTATTAAAAAGTTTGTCGACGTTCCTATTTAATTAATTGGTAGATTTGAAAGCTTATGAGTTATAAATCAGCTAATTTTTCACGTCCACTTATTTAAGCTTAGGCAAGTCCTTACGAATGTGTATATAGGCGTTAATGATTACTATCATCAACAATTCCTATTCCTTTATCTTCTTGGATCTATTATAGGTTTTCATTCATAGTGTACTCGTAAAGTATGTCGGCGAGGTTACCATCTTTGTTGATCTTTAAAGGTATTGAAATCCTTCATTTATGTAGATCGGCTCTTAATTTCAACTTTACTTAGTTTTCGGTTTTCTTCCACATAGTAAGGGTTTAGTCCCTGAAAAACTCGGTATAGTCGAAAATAGCTTTAACTTTTATGTCCCAATCGTTGAGGTCGACGTCGATAATAAAGTGGCCGACGCAATTGGTAAGGTACTTGGAGGTAAAGTCTTTAGTGACATTACTAAACTAAAGTTTTTCGTCGTAATGTTTTTTAAAGATGCTACTAAAAACTTTAATTGCCTCCTTTTTAACAGAATTAGTAATAGCTTTAAATTAAGCGTTAGCGGAAGTCATCTTAACGTTTTAGCTAGTGTAAATCTTAGTGGTGGTTTTGGTGATTTAGGGACGTGAGAACTTGACAGTTCAGAGCGTGTAAACTTAAAGATTTAACGTGAAGTTGCGCTACATGCATTTTTTGGCGCGACTTAGTGTTTTCGTTTGGAGCAGCGATATTGACGATTAAATTAGCGTAGGAAAATTGAAAAGAGTAAGGTAAAGTAGTGATTCGTAGGTTTACCGTCAAACTTGGTATAAGTTAAAGGTCGTGGGACTTAGTCCTTTTTGCAATTTGCAATGATATTACCTACAGTAATAGCCGCAATAGTACTAACTTAGCCGTTTACTTACTTGTTGGCTTAAAAACTTTCAAGCGGTTAATTTTAACGCCTTTTCTTTAAAACTAATCTAGTAAAGGTTTCTTAATATTTTCGATAATAGCAATACCGTTGCCACTTTCATGTACTTTTGAATAACAAACGCACTTGAAATTCTTCCTATTAACTACCTGTAAATAGTAGACGTAACCTTAGGGCCCTTCATAAAAATATTCCCTCTACCTTATAAAATTGTAAAGTGTAACCGGAAAGTAACTTCTCCTTCTACTTAGCTAATTTCTGCTTAACCTAATAAGCACTAATCAGTATTGGTAGACCTTTATCGTTGCAACGTAGTTGATTCAAATCACTGTAGTCGAAGTAACTGGTATTGCGTTGATATTGTTGATTGATGTGTGTAAGTTCTAAGTTTGGCAGACCACTAGCCGGCCTGCACACTAATTTGTATGACCAAACTCTTTGGTTTGTACCACACTTTGAAGTGAGAACTTACTGCACTGCACTTGTAGTAAAGTCCCATAAATTAAAGTTAATTTGCAGTATATACAATAAACTTTACTGCAAGTAAAGTTGACTTAACTGTACTACATTTGACTAATATTCCAATAAAGAGGGATAAAGCGTAAACTAAGGTTATAAATAATTATCCGGATCGTTATCGTTATAATAATGTCCGAATCAAAACCTTTAACTATGTTATAAATCTCAGAAGCCAGGAAGTTTTTCATAACCCTTTTGTATTTGGTAAAGTTTTAATGAATATTTTTTTTACGAAATGTAAAGCCGTTTCGGGCCGGTATTTCATTATAGAAAATTAGTAAGAAGTTTATTTGCGAATTAAAGTTTAATTTGTTAGCGAAAAAGCTATTAGTAAAAATAAATAGCTTGATAATACGTATATCCAATAGTATAAATTGTAAACCGCATGTAATGATCACACTAAATACCCGTGAGTATGTAGAAGGTGTTCAGAGGGTTTATGTTAGCAGTAAGGTAGCAGAGGTAACAAAGGTGCAATATCAAGACTGTGTTCGAGTGATGATCAGAAGCCGTTAGGCTATTCAGGTGTGTAGACTGAATACTTAGATTGACAACTGAAGAACTATCTAATGAAGCTATCTAAGGTGGTGATGACCATGTCCTTATATCTAGTTCCTTCAGTTGGTACCCATACTGGGGGTGCTCCAGTATGAGGTTTGCGGGATCACTGGTGGTGATCCAAGTGATCCAAGTGAGCCAGTGATCCAGGTGATCCAAGTGATCCAGGTCACGTGACTTCTGCTGAGTCATCCGTTGTCCAATTGCCGTGCCGTACATGGGAAATGTGCTTTGTAAGCGTAGTGGGGAACATGCAGCGTCAGAGGATCCAACTGCAGTTCGTGTCATAACACCGCACTTTAAATTGTGTATTTGATATAAAAGTCGTTTGTTAATCGTTTTACATATATCGTTTAACGGGGCGGTTTAGTATTACGCGGCGACCAAGAAGTTAAATGACGCCTCCAGTTATATTATAAAATCAACCTAAACACTACATGCATGTTATCATTTTTATTCGTCAGCAAATTTTATATTATTTAAAACGACAAAGGTAACTTTGTCTTATTTCTCTTTTTTCGTAAGGTTTAAAACGCCGTTCCAGAAAGTGATAGTGGTATTATTAAAATCAATAACACGGTCCTCCATTAAATACGTTTTAGGTTTCGTTTTTAGACCGGCTTTTAAAAGCTTCCTTTTTTTAAATGCGGAAAACGCCGCGTTATATAATGTTAGTATATTGTTCTTTTACATATTTATTAGTATAAAGTTCTTCGGGTGGGTTATTAATACTAATAGGTACGAGTTGAAGGTTAAATTAATCTTTTCGATTTGTTTTTTATGTCTTCAGTAAGTGTTATACCAGTAAATATCGGCTTTAGTTAAGTCGTAAAGTGGTTTTATAATACGTAAACTCGTTTTACATAGGTGGTTTTTCCTAAGATCTTTTGGTAAATCAGCTTAAATACCTCGTTTCAGTCGTTTTTTAGATTAAGTTTATATTTATGTTACATTAAAAAGTTCGATATATAGTTTATAAAGTTCGTTAAGGAAGGTTATAAATACGAAAATGGAACGGTGGTCAACCTGTTATAAATAGGCGATTGAGTTATAATAATGTTTTTGTTATTGTTGTTATAATTTTTTATGATTAGGAATTTTTTTTCGTAAGTTTATTCGATTTTGTTTTTCATTTCGTGAACGAGGCGAATGGCGAAAATCTTATAGGTTTTGTGGATCGTTAGGTTAAACCGTTTAAGTAAATCGTTTAAACGGGGTACCTGGAGTAATTATAATGTCATTGTACTGGAGCTTTAGGTTAAGTTCGCGGTTGGCTATCTCTTCTTAAGTAATAAAAGATTTTATAACAAAGGTTCTGGGGAGTTTTCTAGTTTTCGAGCTAATGAGGCGGCTCCGGTGGCAAGATATTAGTAGGGTTGGTGTAGACGAGCCTTTTTCGTTTAACGGGAGCGGGTCGAATGTGAGATTCGGGGGGTAAATTGAAATTGGGAGCGGCTTGGATTTGTTGGTTTTGGAAGTGTTTCGTTGGTAGTTTTATTTGGATTATGGTTCCTGGCTGCTTTCTTTAATCTTTTTCCTATACTTCTGTATTATTGTCTAGCGAAACGAACTTATACCGTTTGGTAAATTAATTAATACATTATAACCTTTAAACCCATTGATCTTCTAGGGGTGAGTTTATATATCCTTGGTTTTTTTTAATTAGAACCTTAAATTGTAACGGTAGATTAAAACACCAGTTCTATATAAGCCATTTTTATAGATAACGCTCTAAATACGTCATTCCTAACCCCTAAGGATCGTAACGCTATTATGGCCTTCGTTATAACATTCGCCTTTTATACCGTAGTTAGTAATGGCGTAGAGTTTGTGTGGATTTTCGAATAGGCATTAAAAATAAGGAACGTAGGAATAAGCCTATTTGGGCAAAAGGTATTGTTAATGGTGTTAACCATTATTTAAAAGATAGATTCCTTAAAACTAATACATTTTAATTCTTTAGATAACACTGTATACGCTTTTTAAAATGGTTCGTGGTATAGTTTACATTTTTTAATACCTTTTAGGGATCTTACTAAGATTTATTTATACTTGTCACCGGTTCTCTGAACCTTAATACGTTATTGGGTGAAATTTAAGGCCGTATTAACGTCGTACGTAATTTAGTTTTAAGGCCCGAGGTAAAAGTTTAATTATTAGTTAACTTAAACGTTTCAAGAGTTTGTAACGGAAACGCTCCCTGTAAATTTGGCGCCTTGAAATAATGTTGTCGAGTCTATAGTATAAAGGACCGGTTAACTGTTTAAATAAATAACATTAACAATTACCTTGTAATTGAAGTCCATATCGTCCTAAAAGTGGAATTTGAATTCGAGCGGGGATTGTAGGTGTAATTGGTACTTATAATAAAACTTTTTAATAGCTTTAAGTGCGTTCTTTCTTATATCCGTGTAGCTTACGACGTGGAGTATGCGTAAAAGGAGTTTTGTAGCTAGATATTTAAATCGGTGGTATAGTTTTTGCAATTTCAACTACGTTAAGTAAATAGCCTTAATTGTATGTGCTTTTGGAAAGAACTATAGGTAGCCGAATTTTAGCCAAAGAGGTATGGATACTTCATCCGAAATGCGGATAAGTTAATTAGTAATATTCCGGACTTTAATTTCGAGTTTATTCATGTTAGTTAATAAAAGTAGGTATGGTGTTTTAAATTTTATTACGTAAAACTTAACCGATTATCATCGTGTATTTACAACGACTGTTTTAAACGATAATACTTTACCTTTACTAAATAAAACCTCCTGGTATTCTTCTATTCAGTTTAACTAAAACTTCAGAAACTTCTCCGTAAACGCGTCGAATTGTTTTTTTCAGGCCGTTAAGATTTCAGAAGTATAGTTATCGAGTATAATTCCTTGGAAACGGCTGCCGTATTCGTTTAAAAGTGTTAATTGCGATGTTATGTGGTCGTTAAACGCTCTTTTTATATAGTTCAAGCCTATAATATGTAAGAAAAAGGCATCTTATAGCTTTGCGAAAACGCGTTAAGCGGTCTCATTGTCGTGGGTTATTAGGTAAGTCTCGTTATCTTTAAAGTTTTTATCTCAAGATATATATTTGTAAAGATAGGTATCTAAGTTATTTATGCGCCTTCGCACTTTGCTACGTATATTATCAAAGTGGTTTTTATCAGGTCTCTTAATACGTACTAGATTTAAAACTGTTGTTTAATTCGAATTTTCTTGTAAACGTGGTGATTAGTAAACTAATAGCCGGTTTTACCATATACTATTTATATGTTTTACAGATTTATGGGGTTTCGTATACCTTTTCGTAAATACTGTAATGGTCGCGGTACGTTTGGTCCATTTTCGAACGATCGTTTTTATCCCTTATTATTAAGGTTTACTTTTTGGTATTTATACTTTGTGCGTTCGTTTTGCTTCAAGTATATTTTGAATTTTCGATTCAAAACGTAATAAATAGTTTCGGCGAAGTCAGTTTTGGTAATTGAGCCTTCGTCTTTGGGTTCATGAGCTATAAATACTAATTAGAAAATTGTTTAGCGACGTATAAAGGTTTTAAATAATGTCTTAAAGCTTGTATAAAAGGCTTTTATGTCTTTTTTAAGCTTGAAAAGTATAAAGTCAAAATCTAGGTTTTCGCGGTATATTTTTGTTACTGTTTAAATAAACAGTTTGTCTCCTTTATATTTTCATTTCAAAGTTGCCTGGCATTTTCAAAACTTAGCTATTTGGGTGGTTAGAATTTTCTATAGGTTTTTATTAAAGTTTTTCTGTTAGTTTTTCCTATGGATTTTAAGAAGTATTAGTTTAGTTTTTATCGTAAAATTCGTAGTTGATGTCTGTATTAAAGTGGGATTTTAGCTGGTTATAACACTTTGTAAATATATTCACCTATATAAGGTGATATATTTCTTTTTGGTTTACCCGGATAGTATACCTGATAAAATTATATAAAATTAGGACGGCTTAATATCCAGTCTTTTGTTTATGATAAGTATAAATCTTATTTTGTTGTCGAATATATCGTATAGTTCGCTGTTATAATTTTCGTTCCTATTTTAAGGTCTGGCGAAATTGATAAACTTTATAAAATTGTTCTTATTAGTGGGAAAGTAATATGGCAAAAGGTTACGGTAGGAGTCGTAGTTAGCGGGTATTAATCTGTAAGGTATGTATTGGCGTTTTACGCCGTTTGTTAATTCTTGAAATGGGTTGTTTTTGATGATTCGACCCCTTCTGTATTAGTCGAACGGGCTTTTCCCCGTGTCCCGGCCGCTTCTGTTTTAACTAAACAAGGTGTTTGTTATATTTGGAAATTAGTTTGGTATTTGGTTTTACTTTATAGTATATGTCAGTATAGGGGTATATTATATTTGTGTAGTGAATACGGATTACAGCCGTTTTTCATCTTTTTTAATGTTTTTGTTTCTTATTTAGGGCGCAGGTATAGTATTGAAACGTCTTATACTGTATAATCATCGTTTTGTTTGTATATCTTTTATTACCTGTTTTTTATGTTCCGTCAAATAACTTTTTTTATAAATTCCATTTGATATATATCTTTATCCTTTTAGTTTGATAATTCGTTAAGTTGTGTTATTTCAAATATGGTTTTTATAAGGCGGTTATTCCTATATTTTAGGGTATTGATTCTTTCACTTTATAGTTGAATTCGTAAGGATTTGGTAATAAAGGGGTTTACTGTTTATTTTATGTTTACCGTCCAGTTCGAAAATATTTCATAAAAGTATTTATAATTTTATATTTTGTATTTTTTTCTTTATAGTAGCGAAAAAATAAGGTTAATATA
Source organism: Anisogramma anomala (assembly GCA_038502455.1). Taxonomy (NCBI): domain Eukaryota; kingdom Fungi; phylum Ascomycota; class Sordariomycetes; order Diaporthales; family Gnomoniaceae; genus Anisogramma; species Anisogramma anomala. The sequence goes on along the minus strand of JASMMZ010000003.1, from coordinate 13,232,910 downwards.
TGTGTGTTTATCGTATATAGATTTAGTTTTTTTATTGGTAAATCGATTTCGTATATCATGGCTTTTTTAATTCCTATATATTCGACTAGGAGTTCGAAATAAGTGTTGGTTTCTTTCGGTGTCGTTTGTATTCAAGCTATGGTTTTAGTTATTTTGGGGCGGTTGGAGATAATGATTCCTGTGTATACTTGGTATATTAAAGCGACGGAAATTGGTAATTTTGCGCCGGTTTTCAATTTGAGTACGTCAAGATGTCAAAGTTTAAAGTCATTCAGTAAATACAAAGTAAATAAAATAATTAAAACGGTTGGAATAAATGTTTACTAACTCTTATTGATACAAATGAATTTTGAACGATACGTAAATAAAATGTAGCTACAAATTAGTTAGGTGTTTTAAATTAGTTTTTGTTAACCTTTGGAAATACTACGTGGATGAAACGGCTATAAAAATTTAAACTTCGTGAAAACTAAATTTATGATATACAAGGCGAACTTGAAAAAGCTAATAGATTAAATGAAATTAAAGGAGAATGGAGCAAAAGAAATTAAAGGCGAACAGGGAAAAGGAAGTTATTGGTATGAGGAGGCGTAATATATAATCAGGTATTTGATAATCAGTCCGGATTGGTATTCTGTAGCTGCTGTTGGTAAAGTAAACGGTTCAGATAGTGTATTCGTAACGGCTTTTCAAATTAAGGGAGCGGTTTAAATGCTGTATTCGTAACCACTCCTATATTTTTACGAGCTGTATAAATTGTCGATTTCAAATTGAATGGGTTTTAACGAAAGGTTTCGAAACTTAGTAGTTTTGACTTACGTGGACTAATACTTAATAGAACGCTTTTTAAGAAGTTCCCGGGTACGTTAAAACGTCAAATAAGGGTTAATGATAGCGTAACTGGGATTTTAGTAAATAAAACGCCAAATGAAAGTTGATAATGGGGTATTGAAGTTGTCTTTTTAAAGTTACTTATCTTTTACAGTTTTTGAATATATCCTATATATTTTTTTAAAAAAAGTATTATTAAATTATAAATAGTTAAAACTGCTATAACATTCCATTATAGGTATTCAATTTGTATTTGTTCTTTTTTTAAGCTATTTATAATCAATTGAGTCGACTACTAATTATTATTGGTAAAGTTTAATTTTTTTTTTATTTAAAAAAACAAATGAAAGAGTATTCGTTTAATTGGTATTATTATAATAAAAATAGATATATTAAAATAGTTATTTGAAAGAGTATATGTTACAGATAAAAGGTTATAAACCTCGTATCTGGGAAGTAGCTCTTTTGCTGTACGCCCTGAAATACCCAATCCAGACCGCTCCATACATTGCTATGCGGCTTGAAATAATCATTTCAGACCGCTCTATGCACAGTGCACTTTGCTTCTTGCAAGAGTGCAGCCTATAGCGTAACACGTTATCGTGTACCCTACAGGAGAGCACCTTGCAATACAGTGCACTTCTACTTGGCTTATGTATACTATCTATGAGGGTGTATAATAATATCCACAGTATTTGTTTATATAAGATATTAAACCATTAATTCAGAAGCTTTATATTTTGTTGAAATACAAAATATAAATACCGGCTTAACTTAAAATGGTATCAACTATTAATGAGTAAAACTTTGATTATTCAATTTACACGTGACTTAATTAAACTGATATCATTTTAAAAGGTAAGGTATCACTTACAATTTCAGAATAATTAAATAAATTAAGTCGAATTGATTGCATAAATATAGGTGTTTTATAAGGTTTTTACTATAGGCACATTTTTAAATGTTTTTATACCAAACGAGGCATCTTGGTAGCGTAATTTATCGCGAAATTTAATGAAACCCACTTTTTCATTAGCGAGATTTACCACCTTAAGAACCCTAAAATCTTAAATTATATACGCTACTACGTTTAAAAAAAGGGTATTGCATTAAAGTTTATTAAGTGTTTTATTAAAAGAATGTATTTGTAGGCGTAATAACAACGCGAAAAATTGAAAAATCCAACTTGAATTTATCACTAATCACCAGAATAGTGGTAGATTTATCCAAAGTTTTAGTAGGAGTAAAAGAAACTTAATCATTGCCAATAACTATTTCGGTAGGTTAATTAAATATAAATGATACGTTATCAATACTAATAGCCTATATAAAGGCTTATATAGCTCCTGTCTAGTTTTCCTAAAAGTATGTATTACCATCGAATTTCGTAATAATTTCAAAACGTATATGCTTTTCCAGGTATACCGTTTTAGTAGTGATATTGTAAAGTTACACTATATAAGGAGTAGTCTTATCGATGAAAGTATTGAAGGTATAAAAATATCAAGTTATATAAATAAATATTTTTTTTTCAGGAGGGCAATATATTTAATAGTTACGTATATCTTTTTTTTTAGTTAAATAACGACATTAGGGTTAAAAGTAACTTTACGAACAATAGGTTACGTAGCCACTTTATATACCAAAAATGTAATTTTGAAGTGGCTGTTTTTCAAATAAATTACATTTCTAAATATCAATATATTTGTACCATAAGGCTTATCCAATGATTTATTCATGAAACGCCTGTATTTAGGCGATCGATATGCTAAGTTTTAGTTATTTCACGTAATAATGTAAGAATATTGTTAGATTTATATCTAAAAACATAAAAGGTCTAACATGCTTTAGTGGTAGGAAGAATAAAAGAACTTATTACTCCGTTGATTATTTTGCGTTCGGCTATGGGCACATATGTTATAACATAATTAGGTAAATTTATATTTAGTCAAAATCTCAATACGAGGTCTTTATTAACGCTCATATCAAGGCAAATTGTGTGATTTTTGCCTGTAAAGCTAGATTGTACAACGATTTGTAGGTAATGATAGCCAATTATAAAAAATGATATCTCCTCGTTAACAGGCTTATCTACAATAATATTAAGGTTTTCCGTATTATTTTCGATATTATCTGGACCAATTACAGGTTATATATGGTTTCGTTATCGTATATGTCTTTTTATATATTTAGAATAAAATACATTTCTTTGGGTACAAACTTTTAAATACTAAAATAAGGCGTTACACAAGTAATAATTCTCTTTATAATATATACAGGTACAGAAACTGGAAGGCGTGATATTAGGCTTTATTACATAATATATTTTACTGTTAAAGTGATACGAATTTACTTATAAAGACGTTCGTAAGTAATCAGAATAGTCCTAATCTAAATAGTTATCGTTGTTTGCCTTAGACTACATATTGTTGACTTCGTATTTGCGACTTAGATCGCGATTAAGATCGCGGTTGTCGCAAAGACGGTTTTCATCGCGTTTTCGCTTGTTAAAACTATGTTTTCGCTCGCGTTCATCCCAACTATAGTCTCGGTAGGCATGCTTATGAGAGCAATAGTCGTAATGCTTACAATTATACTCTTTTAAAGGGAATATTTCATACTTATTTTCATGGTTTTCCAGCTTACGAAATTGTTACTTATCTTTACGAAAATCCATAAAATCGTACTTTTCGCGAACCTCTTTTAAAAGAGGCTGGTATTTAGGATATTGCTGTATTACTATAACAAGCAATATAGTTTTTGACTTTTCAATATTAGACAAGTATTTCTTTATAGTTTAATAACGATGCGGAGGCGGCAAATACTATTTAATGCCCAGGTTTAGTATGGACCAAGTATTAATTATAACGTTACATTTATTGTTATTATGGCTATTCAATATACCTATAGTCCTTAAGTAACGTATTGTTGTTTAAATGCATTTACGAAGGTTATACTCATTATTCAATAGGTCGTGTAACGAAAATTTAACCCCCTGAAACTTTATAGTAACTTATTTATAATTTATAATGAAGCGATCGACAAAAATATCTACAATATATACGAAAATACAGAAAAATATTTTACGATGTTTGTAAAAAGTAACTTTTATATTTCACTAGTATATTATAGATCCTTATCGTAAAGTACAAAACATTTTATGGTTTAACTTTATAATATTAGAAAGGTATTTACGAAAGTGTCTCAACATTACCAAAAGCTTTACATGTCGGTAAAGATTATATCTTTACCTACCATCATAATATCCATATTTTAAGGATCAGGGTATTCGGGGTTAAATACCCCAATATTTTCACATTTTAGATGGCGAGTACCGCCAGCTGAGTATTGGGTAGTTATCGTATTTAAAGTTCAGAAAGGCTCGCGGCGGATTTGAGAAAGAGAACAGCGGGTTCGAAAACAAAAACGAAAGCAATGACGTCGAAAAAGGTTATATTCGCGGTAGTTACGAAAGTAACGGCGGCGAAAGGGCTTATACTCGTAGCAGTTGCGAAAGGGCTCGCGGCGATGGTTAAAATGCTTATAACGAAAACGTTTACGAAAAGGTGAATATTTGGATACCTTCTCTTTGTAATAAGGATAATAGCGGCTTCCCTTAGAAATATCCGATAAGGATATGGAAATAGGTAAAGCTTAGCGATAATAACGACCCTTAAAAACCAAGCTGTTGAGGCGTCACATAACGGCGTTATGATTTATATATATTGTAACATTACGTTCCTCAAACTTATAGTGGAGGCTTGCCACAAGTTCTGCGGTATTAGCGTTATTAGCGGCTAAATTAGCTATCAAAATTTCTTTTACTAATTCCATGGTCACTGGAGGTATAAAGCTCACGATAACAGCAAACGCGAAACGAATTGTATAAATAGAGTAGGCATAAATAAATAACAGATTAAAAAGGTGTAAAATAATAACGTTTTGGATGAATGTAAGGTAGGTAAAGGTATACGTATAGGCAAATGTAAGGCTATTGTTAGCGTTTTTAGTAAAAATAAAATAAAAGTAACAGTTATCATCTTAAACGTAACAGGTATAAGCTTTTGGAGTTCCTCTTTACGAATTTGCCAACGCATACGGCGAAGGTTTTACGGCTTATTTGATGTAATTCCCAATGCCTATAGCTTTCGTTTGTTTTTAGGTTAAGATAGGAAATTTTCAAAATAGAAATTGGCAAGATATAGTGATAAAGGTAGAGGAAAAGTATTAAAAGGTTAAAAGTTAAAAAAAGGAAAGTGGTGAGTTAGTATTTTGGTAATAGGGCTAAATGATTGTAACTCCGCGTTAATAATTTAACTAAATTTCTTTATAGCAATTATAATCGGTTCAATATCAAGTAAAATCTTAGTTTACAACTACCATTTGCTATGCTAGTTTTATGTACGAAAGTCTTGTGGTATTCCGTTTTATATTTTAAGTTAAAGACTAAGCTAAAGGTAGGAATCCACCAGAGCATCATAACAATAAATACTCATGAGAAGGATGACTCATAAGAAGGTGCACTCATGAGTAGGCAGTATCGTGAGAAGGCATGAGACAAGTGTGCTAATGCAAAGTATTCCTCCATAGTATAACATCCAAAGCGCCAACCAAATTAATGGTAGTATAATAGGGCTTTTAGTAAACAGTGAATCAACTGAGTTAATAATATTGTATTAAAGTTATTATTTTTAAAGTAACTTTTCTTTATAGTCTCTTTATACTCCTATGTATTTCTTGTAAAGCGTAGTGTTACAGCACGAGTACTTGAGACCGCTACAATATCCTACTATAGGTATTTAACTTAAATTCGTCTCTTCTTTATTAGTCTGTCCATAGTCGACTGATTCGGCTGCTTATTTGTGTTAGTAAGGTTTATTTCATTGTAAAGATAACGTAAAATGTAAGTAAAAACTTAAATAGTATTCATTGAAAATAGATAGTTAAAAGGTATAAAAGGTATCTGGAGAGTGCACGCTTCAGGTGAGAGCTTATTCTCACTCGGACAGTGGCACTCGATCATGCACTCTACCAATACTCCTTCTGGGTAGTGGCATGCTATTATACACTCTACAAGAATACATCTTGCAGTATAGCACGTTATCGTGCACTCTGCAAGAGTGCAACTGGAAGCGTGACCGCTTATTAACTATAAAAATATATGATAATATACAAAAAGATATAATAATGAACTTTCACATCGAAATAATAATCAACGGCAGTTTTAAATTTATCACTAAGCAGATAAAATTACTTTCGATATCTGTGGTCATATATAATAATTTTAGAAACATTTATAAATATATATTAAAGTTGAATATTACTAATACAAACTTCTAATAATAAGCTTAATAGCTTTGATAAAGGTATATAAAGCTCAGAAAATCAATAAATTCAGATAAATCAACGGCAAAAATAACTCCATTAAAGTTATAACCAAAGCTATACGTAATGACGACCTAAAAAGGTTTATGAACAATAATAAATTAACTGTACGGATCTAGAGTTACGTGAACCGCCTGACACATAACGTAAAAGAACAGGGATACTCTATCAAATTAAAAAGTTACTAGAGTAATGGTATTAGTAGCAATAGTAGTATACTGGAAAGAAATACTCGAACCTATTGTAAAAATTTACGCGATTAGTGGCGTATAAGCTTGTAATACGCGCAAGTTTATGACAAAAGACTTGTGTACGGGGGATCAAGAAATCGGGACTCAAAACTATGGGATAAAGATCTATAATAGAAGTCACTTTGGGAACGAAATAGATTGTAACTAACAAGAGTTGGGCATGCAAAGCGAGGAGAGAGTTCAAGACTAATCATAAAGTAGTGTTTAGCTATACTAGCGTACGAGTACAAAACAAAAAGTCGCCCGTATTAGAACAGCAGTCAATTTCAATATAGTTAAATCAACTATACTAACAATAAGTTAATTATATAAACTGCAAGTTGACTATATTATTTATAAGATTAACTATATCAACTTCAGATCAAGTACAATAGGTCTTCACTTCCGATTAAGGTATGGGCTAAACAGAAACGCATACAAATTAGTTTGCAGATCGGCTAGCGGTTTGATAAACTTAGAAGTAATACATTACTATTTGCAATGCAATATACTAGTTACTTCAACCATAGATTCGAATCAACTACATTGTAACAATAAAAACCTACCAACACTATTATTAATAACATTTAACAATGTAGTAACGATTTAACTAATAACCGAGCTTGTTACAAATTTAACATTTTCTATTATTATTATAATAATAATACTTACAACTATTATATCCGTTTGAGCCTTACCTATGTTACTATTATTAATATAACATCCAATATAATAGTTAAACATATTGTATTTACGATCTATATCATATTCGATAGAAAGATTTTCATTATTTTAGTCACGAAAACTATTAATATAGGGGAATATAGCAATTTAATTTAATATATATATTATTACAATCGCTAAAGAAGTAATTAATTAAAAAAAAATTCGTAAATAATATCTAAGCGTTATAGGGCGTATTTAACCTCACTAAAGTTTATAACAACTACATTAGCTTATTTGAAAAATATAACATTTTAACGTTTACTATTCCTATTATATATTAACATAATATCAATTTATCAAACACCTAATAAAAAATATTCATAGGTATTTCCTCGTATTTTTATTGGCTATTATAGTTATCTAATATATTGTAAACGAATTCGTATTCTATTATACAAGGTGAACAACATACGAAATGTAAATTTTCATTTCATTATAAATTTCACGAAAAAAATCGTACATTAATTAAAAAATCAGGTTATAATCGTTGGTATTCCTCGTAAAGATTTATGAAAACAATAAATAAAAACCTAAATGGTAAACCTCCATCTACTTACAAATGTTAAAAAACGGAATTTTTTCATTAAGCAAATTATGAGGTTTCCCGTTATACTTCTCTATATCATTTTTAATCTTATTAAAATCCGTAAATGACTTATAATCAATGTAAACCATTTCAATCAACCTAAAAGATAGGTTATAATAATTATAACAATCTTTTATGTTATTTCGTACAATCAACTCAAATTTTAGGCTTTTAAAGTCTCGATAATAAAGGTAATTACAAATGGCGTAATCTAAAAAATTAAGTCCTATAATAAAATCTATGATAAGCTTATATATATAGGTGTACCTTTCTAGGTTTTATATAATCACGCCACACAAAGCTTCACTTTGATAATAAACGTGACCATCTTAACGATATTCCTCAATTAAATATTAGATAACACTAATATCAATTCCTTATACCGCATTGACAACTGTTATTTCATGTACTCTTCTTTTACCAAACGCATATTCTGCGCTATCACGAGTACAAATTACATTGACCAACAAGTTAACAAGTTCTTTATCGTCGAAATATAAAAGTTCATCGCCGAAAGAGTCGTTTTTTTACTTATTTAGAGATTAAAAAGTAGTCACATAAAACGTGTGTAAAGGTATTATTAATCTTTAGCAATGCTTTTTACTTTCCCTTATAGATAATAAGGTTAACGGTTTGAAAGACAATGATTTCATTATATCAAATCAAAAAAGGTTTCTACCAATACATTTTTAATCTTATTTGAAATAAATATTACTTGCCTAAAAACTTTTTTTTAACTTAACCTTCAGTCCTCTCCAAATCATATTATACATATAAATAAACTAATCATTAAGAAACTTATGAAATTCTTAAAAGACAAAGGTGACACAATCAAACTCTTTGGTGTTTAACTAGAGAATATACCAACCCACAAAATTGGTCAAATATTCTTCAATAAATTTTTTAACATCTTTACTCCATAGTTTCTCCTTGTAATATATCACTAAAAGGGATTCGAGGACCTTGATTACCTTAAAATTTGTGTTTTAAATGACCACCTTAACGTTTTAGATAACGGGTTAACGTTAATTCAAATGGGGTAAATGCTTAACGATTTAGAAAAGGTGTAACTTAGTTGTTTAACTAAGTGAAAACTTGGCGATTTGGGCATAAAATCGCGTAATTTATCTAATTATTGCGACTTAACGATTCTTTATATAAAAAGGATGTATTTGTATACTTGCAAACCTAATAATCTTATCGTACAGAAACAATTGACGATTTTATAATATAAGGGAAAAATTGGTATAAGAGATAAAGTTAAAGTTGTAGATTATTTATCGCTTTTTTCTTTGTTTATTATAATAGTGTTAAACTTAGCAATTTGTATTTTCGATTTGAAATAATGGTAACGACTTAGTCATTCACCAACTATAGATATCTTAATAACTTGGTAATTATTACTTAAATATTCAAGACTTTTAGCAATCAATTTCAACTCTCTTAGTAATTTACCAACTATAGAGATGATTAATAACTTGGTAATCGCTTCTTAGAGATTTAAGTCTTTTGGCGATCAATTTCAACTCTTTTTTTTAAAAAAAGGTGCAATAAATTTTTTTTAGTATTTTATAAATAACGATACTATTGCGATTATTAAACTGCTATAAAAAAAAACTAAAAGTCTTCTTTACTAACTACCATAAAAAACGATATAGTTTATAAAATCCTTTCGCAAGTATCTTTCCTTTACCTTACGATACAAAATGTAACCAGAAAGTATCTTCTTCTACCTATCTCATTTATGCTTAACTTACCATCAAACACTAATTAGTATTCATAATACCTTAAATGTTACAACGTTATCGATTTGAAATGTAGTTGAAATAACAATAATATTAGAATAGTCAGGTGATATATTATTATTTCTTTTAAATTTAGCAAACTTTTAGCTGGTCTACATACTACTTTATATAAGCAATTACTTGACCTGTTCTCCAAATTAAATTGGGCACTCTACTGCAATTGACATGTAGTCAGTGTAGTTAATTTTGACTACACTTTATTTGAACGCTATTTCCATAATCGGTATATTTTAAACGGTTTTAATGATTTCTTACTACGTTCTAGACTATATTTATAGTTTTTTTGGGGGATATATCAAAAGATTTTCTATTTGTCTGTAGTTTTAATATTTTTGTAGACTTTATTACAATGTGTGAAATGAAGATATTTCGATTGTTACAATAATGTTATTGACTTAAACACCTTTTTTGTTACTATTAAATGTTACAAAGCTTTCACTTAAGTCACTGATGCTTTATAAAATTTTATATTTTCTTTTTCCAAACAAAAAACCCATTTTATAGCTGTTAATCACGTAGAACTTCTATCCAAACCACTTATATTTTAAAATGTTTTATTTTTCTTACTTCATTTGTTTATATTTATTCTAATTTAATCCTAATTTGAATAGGTAGATGTTTGTATGACTATATTGTTGATTTAAATTAAGAACTACCGTAATAAATATCATATTAGTATTGGGAATTCGAAATATAGGGAACCATTAGTCGGTTTTTACCTAATTTGTTATAAGACAACATTAGTTTGTATCCATTAGGTGAATGAACGCTTTACTAATTACATGCACTTAACCCTTGACAGTTAGTATTGCATCAGCCAATACAATAGTACCAACACTACTCCTTTATCAACTG
>JASMMZ010000003.1:13138493-13211057 GCA_038502455.1 Anisogramma anomala | reverse complement strand
AAAAAAACAAGCCGTCGTTACGCTCGAGGTCAACGGGAGAGCTGCCACGCAGAAGGCATCTGTAAGCTATTCCTGAGCGAAGATGCGATGCATCAGGCTTGCCCGCATGGGAAGAGCGTCTAAACAGTCTCAGGCATGCCGCATGCTTCGTTTGATCTTATATTCACCTGTCATAATCATCTGCTGATTCATCTTTTTACAGAAACATCGCACCATGACGCCATGATCACGGATTCTGTGACCATGTCACAACTTATTAATGAACTCCACGCCGACTCGGAGTCTTTCTCGGTGTAAAGAGCAGCAGGATGGGGTGCTCGTGGGCGAGTCAAATCCTGCTGGTGTTTCTGTAGATCTACCAAGCCCCGAGCGGCAGAGCCTCCGCGGGAGGTGCGTGTATGCATCAAACACAGAACACCAGCAAGAACGAATTCCAGCTAGCCTACCTCCTAAGCAGACGGTCTGCACCGGGAGTGGAGCGCGCCACCAGCACAGACTGGCTTGCCGGTACATATATGCACGCCTGCTGACGAAACTTGCCGATGCCAAACGGCTAGGCCCAGTGGCATAGAGTCAAGGTGTGCAAGTGAGCTTCCCTCCCTCCAGTGGTGCTTCCTCCCCTATTTGAGATGCAGAAGCAATCATTTTATAAAAATTGTATCAAGGAAAGTTGCGAAGGACCGATCTCTTTTGCTTTTGTTTCCGTACGCACTGGGATGGAAAAACCAACAAAAATTTCACTGCGCAGTACACACACGGTTGTGTATTCTCTAAAAGGGATACATGCAATGCAACATAACGGCATACGGTTGTGGCAAGCCCCGCACGGCCACGTAACATATTACACCGTTGATGTTGGTAAGCCTTTATCGTTGCAACGTAGTCGATTCGAGTCTCTCGTCGAAGTAACTGGTGTCTGCATTGAAAGTGGTGTGTCGTTCTTTTAAGTTTGGCAGACTGCTAGCCGGTCTACACACTAGTTTGTATGGGTAACTGCTTGGCCCTTGTCTCATACCAAATTCGACACATCACAATTAACTCGCAGTCATTACAATCAACTTGACCGTGCTGTAATTAACTGTTGTTCCAATACTGGCGACTTTTTGTTTTGTGCGTACGCACCAGTGTGGTCGATCACCAATCAACTGTAATGGCAAAAATTCCTCTTATCCTTGTCACCTATTGTTCCACTAATCCTTGATCATTTTACATCCAAATTTTACCCCTAATTACGAGCGTTCACTTACAATTCTAAACATCGACTCCTTTTATTCACGTACGTAACTTTTTTATTATAAACTTATACGTAATCAATTTTATAACTTTTATAAATATTTTAAATGGTATTTTTAATTTTATTACATGAATAATCTTTCAATTTACTAAAGTATCTTTGCCTATCTGTATTATATAAAGGCCGGTTTATATATCCGTGAATAAAAACAATTTGCTTATCACTATTCATAAAACTTTTCAAAGCGCCGTTAAACGTAGCTGTTGGTAGACCTTGATCGTTACAACGTAGTCGATTCGAATCATGGTAGTTAAAGTAACTGGTTCTGCGTTGATATTATTGATTGGGGGTATAAGTTCTAAGTTTGGCAAACCGCTAGCCGGTCTGCACACTAATTTGTATAGCCAAACGCTTTGGCCTGTGCCTCACTTTGAAGTATGTACCTACTGCACTGCACTTGCAGTATAGCGTATTCAAATCCCACAAATTGTAGTCAACTTGCAATACGTACAATCAACTTTACTACAAGTAAAGTTGACTTGACTGTACTGCATTTGACTGCTATTCCAACAGTAGCTCTAATTATAATGCTGGTGGGATTATTTTTATCATTAATTTACTTCAATTTATTAATATTTCTCATTTCGTAAACCTCACTCAATACTATTACGTCTATTATCAAATGTTCTTTATTGTTTGGTGTAAGTTCAAAAAGGGTATTCATAAAATCATCAGTAATCAATACAAATAGCTATAGGTATTGGAAGTATTCCTAACTATTTAGTAATAATTATTAGTAAACCGTTAGTTACCATTTAACTATTGAAACCTATCGTTATATAAGAAACTTTAAATATGAATACACTAAGTATTATACATATGTACTAAACGGATATCTAATTGAAAATTACCGTTAATTGTAAAGTACTTATTGTATATCTTTTTTGATAAACATTATAAAAAATGCGATCTGAAAATGAATATGAAAATTATATACAAAATAATTATCTGTAGAAATTATTTACTTTACCATCATAAAACTTAGAAACATTATATTGATAACTATTTGTAGAGTCTTAGATCGATGTAACGTTGTCGATTCGAATCGTGGTTGAAGTAACAGTAGTATTGTATTGGTCAAGTAGTAGATGTATTGTTATAGGTTTGGCAGACCTCTAGCCGGTCTGCACTGTAATTTGTATAGTCAATTGCTTGGCCTATGCCCTAGGGTAAAGTGCAGCGTATTGTACTCGACTTACACCTAATGCGGTAAGTTTACACAAAGCAATACGCTCAACTTGCAGTTCAGTATAATCAATTTTACTATAAGTAAATTTAACCTACTGCGTTACATGTATTACTATTCCAACAATAACTTTATGTGACTTATTTATTTGCTACTATATATATTTCTTTAATATATTCAAATATTAATCTTATAAGTTTTCCAGTCGTCAAAGACGTAGTAAAAGTTTCGAAAAACGCGGTTGCCACTGTTAAGTTTATTACCGCTATCTTACTTAACGATATAACCAACGATGAAATTAATAAAATGCTTCTCCGTTAAAATTTAGTCGATATCTTAGCCTAAAAGGTCTTTATTGTATTACTTCAAAAAGACAAATCCAAAAACTTTAATTGCTCTCAGTGGATCTTAGAAAAGTATTATTTTAAGAATTCGAGTATCGTAGGGCTTGTAGGTCGTATAGAGCGAGGGACTTGGTGATTTTTGGGCGTGGAGACTTGATGTTTTGGCGTAAAGTCGCGTGGGAACTTGATAACTTGGCGTTGGGTCACGTAGCGTGGTTTTTTTTGGCGCGACTTAACGATGCTTGGTATTTTCGCTTAAAACAATGAATTTAACGATTTAATTAACGTAAAGAAAGTAAAAATAGTAAAGTAGGGGCAAAGGTTTAGTGTAAAGGGTATGGTTGAAGGTTGTTTATTGTTATGAGTTATTTAATATGGAGATTTAGTCGTTTTTTTATAGTAATAATACCTGTAGTAGTAATAACTTAGTCATTTGCTAACTTGCCAAATTTTGAAACTTCTGACAGTTCATTACAATGTTTTCAAAGCAAATATGTGAAGATTTTTTAATGTTTTCGATAGCAATACCGTAGCTACCTCTAGGCTGCTGTAAAAACTACCGAAATTTGTAAAGACCTTTCACAAAAATCTTTCCTCTTCCCTAACCACCATTTTTATCATAAAAAGTAACCGGAAAATAGCTTTCACTTTTACTTAGTTTATCTATATTTAATCTAATAAGCACTGATCAGTATTGATAGGGCTTTAGATGTTACAACGTTGTCGATTCGATTGGTCGAAGTAACAGTAGTATTTCGTGATCAAGTGGTGAATGTATTGTTTTAAGTTTGGCAAACCGCTAGCCGGTCAGCACAGTAATTTGTATGGCTAATTGCTCGTCCTGTACTCTAGTATAAAGTGGGCGCATACTGTACTTTCTTTATAGCTAATACAGTAGGCCCGTACAAAACAATACACTATACTTACAGTCAGTATAGTCAACTTTACTGTAAGTAAATTTCACCTAATGCACTGCAAATACTACTATTCCAACAGTCTTAAGACATCCTATAATTTAGAGACCCGTAACATTATACGAGCGTAAAAGCTATAGCCTTAGCCTAGCTGTGATTTTCGGTCGAAATAGTCCCCATTCGACGCCTACTCATATTGAAGATCTAACAATAGTCTTAAAAGAGTTCAAAAACCTTTAAAACATATGTACCTAAGTTAAAAGCCTGTGATAGTATGGAATACAAACTTTACAACTCGTTCGATAAGCTATCTTTTTTCCAGGAGCCATAACTCTAAGTAGTGTAAAAGAATGTTAAAATAAAGTATACCAATAAATTGGTGGTATGCTAAGAGAAGTCTTTCGTAAGCAACCAAAGCTATTCAAAGTAAAATCGAAAGTGAAATTCCCACTGAGTGGGCGGGTAACCGGTATAAGTAGGAACATATTATAAATAAATAAATAAATAAAGTTAATTATCGATTTTGTAGTAAAATATAGGGCATGTAAAGTGATGGTATTGAAAACGGCTGAACTTCAAGTTTTTCTCGAAGTTAGAAACTATTAGAGTTTACAATATAGGCACCTTGCTTTTCCTAATAAGGTGGTTAGTACACTCATTCCAAAAAAATTAATGTAAGGTCGAAGGGTTTTTATCTGTAGCGTATTTTTCAAGTACTTTTACCAGATTAATTTATTTTTCTTTTCTGGTAAAGAAGTTGAGCCTTCAGTTATATAGTCTCGTTTTTCAATTTTATTTTAACTTATTTATATACCTTGTTCTATATATTCAAGGTCCAGTTCATGAACTATTTATAGAAGTCGTTAAAAGTTATTTATCTTTCATATGATTATATTTAATTCCATTCCAAGATAAAATCATTGATGGCGTTAGTTATAGGGTTTACAGTAATTTCTTTTTCACTATCTATTTGTTATAGGTTGTTATTAAAGTGATTAAATAATGTAAACCTAAAGTTTTTGATTATTTTCTTCCTTATAATGTCGGTAACAGTATTGATTTCAGCTTTGTTGGAGTATATTTTAACGGTTATGTTGGAACAGTAATAATTTTAATATAGTAAATCAACTTTACTTACTATAAAGTTGAATATACAGACTGCAAGTTAAGTGTATTGTTTCATGGTTTTACTGTATTGACTGCAAATTAAGTATAGTATGCGCCCACTTCATACTACGGCACATGCCAAGAAATTAATCATACAAATTACTGCATAAACCGGTAAGCGGTCTGTTAAACCTAGAACAATATATCCGCCACTTAACCACGCAATACTACTATTACTTCGACCAATCGAATCGACAACGTTTCAACGTTTAAATCCCTACCAATACTGATTAGTATTTATTAGGTTAAACACAAATAAGCTAAATAGAAAAACAAAACTACTTTCTGGTTATGGTTTATAAAAGACCAAGGTAAAAGAAAGAGTTTCATAAATTATCTCTATACATTGTGCAGTTATTTGCAGCAGCAATTAGAGAGAGCTTATAAACTATATAGTTGTTTTAGGAACTTTATCAGTATAGACAGTATCGCTATTATCGAAAACACGAATAATTTTTAATATAATCTTTTTTGAAAAAAAGCGTTAAGATTAACCGCTAAATTTATTCAAAATCGTTTAGTTAGAAACCAGCTTAGTCACTACTATTAAGTATGCTACTACCCAAAAAAAGACTTAGTACCTCGCCAAATAACAATAACAACACCCTCTGATTTACTTTTTATACCAAACTTTGCCCTCTACACCTACTTTTCCCTTAACATCACTCTTTTGCCTCCTTTACGTTATAACCGCTCATTCAATCATCAAAATCGCTGCTCAGATCGAATATACTAAGAATCTCCAGGCTGCTCTAAAAAAACCACGTCGCGCAACTTTACGCTAAATCGCTAAATCTTTACGTACCCAAACCACGAAGTCTCACATCTTATACCAGCTAAAACATAAAAATAGCTACTGTAAGCGCTCATTTTAAAGCCATTGACGACCCTATTAGAAAGGAGGCAATTAGAGATCTCGGCATTAATTTTTTAAAGTACTACGATAAAGACCTTTAGTTTGCGGACGATGAAAAAAATCCTGAATTACGTACCTCACTAATGTAATCGGCTATTACATCCTCGATTTGGAACCCACTAAAACCAATTAAAGTTTGAAAATACTCAACAAATTTTAAAAGTGATTAAAAAACTAAACTTTATATATATATGGGAAATGGAAAATAAATAAGTCAAAATTAGATTAAAAACTAAATTATTTAATTAACGCGTTAAATTCCTCGCGAAAAAAGGGGAAAGAGGTAATCCAACAAACATATTATATGAATACGTTACCGATGAGGACCCTAAATAAGTATACAAAGAAAAAAACAGGTGTCGCTAGCGACGGCATCCCTTGACACCAAGAAACACGTTCCTAAAATCACGTCTAAACTCAGATGAGTTCTTCATACTTTATTACCTAAGATTCTCAACGGGTCAGTATTACCGGTCGTGAGAAATCAATTGATTCGCGCAGAACAAGTCCTTAATTCCACCAGTCAATTGAGAAGAAATCTCGACAAACCCCTTAACACTAAGAGGATAATTATCAAGTCTCCCGTAGAAATCCTCAAATTCCCTACCCCCAAGCCCTTTAAAACATTCCTCAAAATCATAAAGTCCTTTAAAAAAAAGCCTTTAATGGTAGATACGACTATAAACGCAAGCCTATTCCAGGTTCTATTACAGAGCTTTATCCCTCAAGTTAAGTAACTAATAACTACCCTTACCATCGCGACTTAGAAACTTTAAAGTTTGAGTTGGTGGAAGGAAATATCATCAACAATTAGGAAGATTATCAAAACATTCTTCCCAAACTTACCAAGATAGTTAACATCAACTATAAATTCTTTATGGACTTTGCGAAAATTGGAAACAATATAGAAAAGTATAATAAAAAAACTTTATAATCTTCTTGATACGAAGATAATAGCCTTTTTTAACATTTACCAGTATATAGAGGTCTCTTCCTCTAGTTTTTACTTACTTGTCCCTAAAATCCTTGTAAGTTAATCCAAAGATTACCATCTAACCTTCCTAAAGAAAGTGAAAGCTTTCCGAAAGATTTACGATAACATAAAAAATCACTTCGAATGCGAAGTCTACCTTACGTAATACCATATAAACTGGGTTATAATAAGGTGGACAATGATAATAGTCAAGGAAAAAAAAAGAAAACCTCGATAGATACTTTTAACTAAATGCTAGATAAGTTGATATTATATAAACGAATAGTCGGAAAAGCGTATACTAGCAAAACAATATTACGCAAGTAGGTATACGCAGCTATTACGGGTATTAGCGAGTTTTAATACGCGTTACAACGCCCAAATAACACTTATAAATTCTTATTTAACCAGTTATGATTTGTTATAACCCAGACAGAGGTTGGGCTAGGAAGCAGGCCAGTATGCAACACTGTGCCACTAAAAAACCTGAAGTCTAGCATCAGGCGGAGAACTTCTCTTATGTCAGCAACCCCGGATAGGAAAGGACCGATGGGATTAATAGCGGTCCAGTCGATTATACAGGACCGATGGGGCTAACAGCGGTCCAGTTGATTATACAGGACCGATGGGACCGACAGCGATTCCAGCGGTTCAGTACTGAAGACGGTATGAAGGCACGGATACATAAGGACACGGTCATCACCACACAGATAGTATTTCCTTCATAGCTCTTCAGTTGTCAATCCAAGTATTCAGTCTACATATCTGAATAGCCTAACGGCTAATGATCATACTACAGCACGGACACACATCTTCTTGGTATTGCACCTTTGTTACCTCTGCTACCTTACTGCTAACATAAA
Source organism: Anisogramma anomala (assembly GCA_038502455.1). NCBI lineage: Eukaryota > Fungi > Ascomycota > Sordariomycetes > Diaporthales > Gnomoniaceae > Anisogramma > Anisogramma anomala. Next base: position 13,203,400 of record JASMMZ010000003.1, on the reverse strand, counting down.
TCCCTTGACACTTTCTATTTACTCACGAGTATTTAGTGTGATCATTACATGATCCTCGTTTACAACCGTAATAACCCATATGCCGAATTCAGTTGATATGTATTTCCAAGCTAATGATTTTCGCGATTGGGATAAATAAAACCGTACGATAGCATACTACATTGATTGTAAATACAAGCGACACCAGCATTCAAAATTTAGCTAAGAATCCTTAAATTGAAAGTCATAGCGATACTATTGTCAGTAATAAGGTTAAGACTTGAATGAACTTATTGACCATAAGGATTATCATCGTAATAATGGTAAAAGATATTGTATTTATGAAAAGTCCGGTCATTAGTTAACTCTTTTCTCTCCGGTTAAGCGTTACCAATAATAGGTAGAATATTAAAATTAGTATCCTTTTGTTTTCGTATAAGACTATTTAGATTGTATTATAAGCTGTAAGGATATACAAGATAAAGATATAGATAATACACTAAAAAATCACATAACACGTGTATAGAGGAAAGTAAGGATGACTTAATGAACTGGAAGACTGTTAGAGTACTAAAGTTAACGACTTAATTAACTGGCACGGTTAAGCTGAAGGCATGGTTGAGTTAGAGGTTTGTATTAGTTTGTGGCAAAATATTTTCTTTTGGAAATTGATGAAGTCAGAACTCGAAACCGTAGAGTAAGTGTGGTTGATTTGGTTGTGAGATTGTCAAGGGTTTAGCCAGTTAACAAATAGGTAATTCAATAGTAACCGGAAATTATTGGTCGACCATACTAGTAAACACGCACAAAACAAAAAGCTGCCAGTGTTAGAACAGTAGTAATTTTAATGTAGTAGGTCAAAACTACTTACAGTAAATTTTACTATACTAACTGCAAGTTGAGTGTATTGTTTTGTAGATTTAGTGTATTGACTGCAAGTCAAGTACAGTATGCGCCCACTTTATACTAGAGCATGAGCCAAGCAATTGATCATACAAATTACTACGTAGACCGGCTAGCGGTCTTCCAAACCTGGAACAATACATCTATCACTTGACCACGAAATACTACTGTTGTTTCGACCAATCGAATATATAACGTTGCAAAGTCTAAAGCACTACCAACAGATTAAGTGTTTAATTAAAAATTTTGAGGTAAACATAAAAATTTGATGAGAGAATAAATTTGGTATTATCGTTATTATTCGTTGGAGTGGTTTTGGATTTGATGATTTTTAGTAGCGATTTAACTGTTTGTCAATTTAAAGGGTTTTAGCAATTGAAAAATAAGTTTTTAACGATTAATATTAAGACGTTAAATATTTAATCTTAAACGTTTATGTTGCGAGGTAGGCTTAATAAATACATCTCGAGGATTTAATAATATCTTTATTATTTATATAGTATTGCGAACAACAATATAGTTTAAAAACTCTTTTTACTTACTGCGAAAAATAATTACATAACATAAATGAGAATTTCGTAAAAGGCCTTCCTTAAAATTACCTAATCAAAGTGTAACAACAAGAAAGTAGCCTCTTTTTCTACATAGATTATTTTTGTTTAACCCAATAAGCACTTATTAGTGTTGGTAAGCATTTATCATTGCAACGTATTCGATTCGAATCTCTGATCTACATAAGTAATGTATTGTATTAAAAATAGTGATTTATATATCTTCGACCTTACATAAACTTCCTTGGCATAGGTATACAGACTACTATATTAAGGAAGATACGGGGTTTAAACTGTAAATCCTAATAGTACCCACTTTCATGAAAATTTTCAAGTCCAACCATTTTCAATACCATTACTTCACATGACTCCTATTTTATCATATTATTTTTAACCGGCTTTACTATTACTTTAATTTTTTCCGGTGACTCCATTTTAACTATAAAGATAGTTATCGGCCCAGCGCGTTGCTTGTATACCAGTACATCTAAAATAACAGCCTTTGTAACTAGATATTCCGTCTCTCATCACTTATACTACTATGGCCTCCCAAACCTATAATTTAATACAAATAAGGTTTATTTGTAACTGAAGGGCTTTGTAAAGAGTTAGACAGGCTTTTATTATCAGCTCTTTACATTTAATACCCTTTTGTTGAACTACATAGCTGTTGTTGATCATGATGCATTATTCGTTCAATAATATATACAACCTATTATTAACATTACTTTTTCAGCAATGCTCTCCCGATCAACATAGACGATTCTACTACTATTATACATACTATGTACCTGCGTTCCGCCCGCTTAATGGGGCTTTTGACTACCTTCATCTAGTTTTCGCGATCAGCATACACGAAACTCCGGCGTACCACCCGTTTCATAGCGTTTTCAACAACTTTTTAGTAATGTTCAGAATCATTTCCACTAGGTTGTACGTAATGTATGACAGTACGTAGCTTAATAATAATAAATGTTCATATAACTTACGATATAAACATCAGTACATTGCCCACTTAACAGTGTTTTCCATATAACTTTAGGCATTCCTAATGATCAATATAATACATTGTTTTAAAGCACCACCTGTTAAATAAAATACCTTATTTTTTGAGTATTATATAAGTTATTCTTTAGTCGAATACAATCATAAATAGTCATGTAATAGGGATAGACACGGCCTAATATTATAGCCTAGCTAGGGTTGTAGTTTTTACGCCTGTATATTATTATGGTACGACTTTTAGAGTTCTAAGATTCCTTAAGGCGTTATTTGGAGAGTTGGTTTAGGGTTTAGATTTCGGCAACGGGTTTTACTTGTTTAATTAAAGTCATTAATCACAGTTTTTTTAGTTTCAAAACTTTATTTTATAAGTAAAAATTAAGGATATTGTATAATGGTTTTGGAATTTTATTATATAGAAAGGATAACGGGCTGTAAAACTTTCCCAAACACCTAATAATACACCCACTCTTTTATATGATACGTATACGAACTAATATAAATATGTTTAATATTTATAAACAATATGAGTTTGTAACAGAATGTATAAAACTTATACGATTCACATAAATCCCTATTGGTGTTTAATCATCAAGTATAATATATTACTCATAAATTGGTTACAGTGGTAAGGAAATTTCTTTCAATTTTAATATGTTTATTTGGTTTAACAAAGAACTGGAGCTGAAGGCCTCCATTGGTAACTGTTTATTTAACGGATTAATAAAGTGAGGAAAAGATAAGTAAAAGCTTAGTAACAGAGTTTAGGGTTAATAAACAGGAACTTTTGGATAATGATGGTCATAGTAGGGTTATAAAACCTAAGTTTCGAGCCTTTCTGCCAGAATTTCAACTTAGTACAGCAATAGAAAGTGTCGTACTATACTAACTATATAGTGGTCACTTCCTGGTGATAGTTGATTACAAAATAAAAAAGTGGTGATTTATTACTTCTAGGTTTGGCAGACTATTAGATGGTCTTCACATTAGTTTATATGGGAAACTACTTATCATATGATCTATATATAATTGAGTATCATCCTGAAATTAACTAAAAGTAAATGGTTATACTAACCGTAAATTAGCGCTAAAATTCGCTTCGTACCTAATGAATTTGTTGAGACTATTGTTGACGATTTCGTTGAAATTGATCATATAAAAGAACCTGTTCACAATGATTCTTTTAAAATATTTAATATGTATTCTTCCGATATTAAATAATTTTCTGGTAAGTCTGCTAAGGCTCAGGTTCTACTCACTAATATATTTGTAGATTTGATACATTTGAGTCAATAAAGGCTTTTCCTTATTTTTGATGGTAGTGATGCATTGAAAAACATGTATAATATCGTTTCAAAAACTTGTTTAGGCTGGAGTTTACATAAAGCTTTATGAATATATATCAAGGTGTTGAAAATGACTATAAACAACGATGTTTTTACTTTTATTTTCAATATATATTAAGTTTTTTGGTTCATAGGGTATTTTTACAATACGTGCACCAATATATATTTTTCTCCAATTTATCTGGAAGTTGAATCCCTTATTTCCGTAGGTCACCTTTTAGTATTACCCTAACCCATTTTTCCATTTCTTTCCATATATCTAAAGACCAATTACTCATGAATTCTGTGAAGTTGTCGAAGGTAACGAGACCGTGATTTAGTTACATAGGGTTTACGCTAAGGGTAAAGTAACTGATAGAATTATTTGGATTCTTTATGAAGATTACATCGGTATTTGTTCGCAAAAAATCGTTGTTGAACGAATTAACCAATATAAACCCAAAATTTCAAATTACTTTCTTACCAATAAAATCGATAATGATGTCGATTTTATTGTTGTCAGAGGATACTATTCCTTTATATTATGTACCAGGCAATCTATATAGCTCTTGATTTGTATTGTTAGCGTATTGCTGTTCATAAATCTTTCTAAGGTGTTATTGGGCGTGAATTTGGTTATAATGTTTGTCAGGTTATCTTTGCCATTGATTAACCAGAATTTATCGATTTTCTAGGCTTTGTATGCCTCCCTTAGAATTATTATGTCTATTATTAAACGTTTTTTATTTGTCGTACCTAGCTTTAACAAGTATTAGTAGAGGGTTCGAGAGTTTTTATTACATAATCATAGGTATTAAACGCATTTCTAATTGTTTGGTAATAATCCTTAATATTTTGCCAATTATTATGCCAATGTTGAAGTTTATCATTATGTTGTAAATCTTCAATGCCAATATGTTTCGCGTTATACGTTTATATTTGATAAATTTCCAGTATATGAGGTTTCCGGTAATCGTAAATTACTTATTAGACATTTCCTCGTAAACGAGTATTATAATGCATTCGATGTATAATATAAGGTTATTTTTGTTCGTAAAAAGCAATTCGCAAGAATTATTAACTTCGTTGTCATTAGGTTTACCAGTATAATATAAATAACGTTTTTAAAATTATCTATTCATTATCAAATTTTCTTATTTAATTCATTAAAAAATTTGTTTCATGGGTTTTGGGTTTATATAGCAATTGATAGATCGTATGATAGTTTTAGTTCATATAAAGTGGTGATATATATTGTTCGAGTTTTTTGCTTCAAGTGTCATTGTCATTTTGTTTTATTCATTCTGCTCATTTTCGTCATTTTATGACTTAAATTTCTAGCGTATACTAATATACATATTACGGGTATTATTATTATTATTATTAATGCGTGTTGACGATCCGTTTAAGTTAAGTTGTATGTATTTAACTAACATTTCAATCGGCCTACATTTTTAAAGGTTTAACTTTTCGATGGCACATTGTTCAGCTGCTATAAACTTATCATTTTAGAGAAAGAGGATATAGTTAGTCTGCATTTGAACAATACCGAAGTTTTCTTTTTGTAAAATTAATAAAGATGGGTTGAACATTAAAGTTTTTATACTCAACTTATTTTTAAAATGCGTTTGATACGTTAAATGATAATAGATATATGTTTCAGCTAGTCTGTATGAAGGTTTCACGTATCTTGTCATTGTATTAGACAAAAATCCGTCTTTTGATTCTTCTGTTAATTTTGATAATATAATCTATTGCAAATTTATGGCGGATAACGTATACGTTTGTATAATATTACAGTTATTTTGGGTTAAATACCGTTTGTATTAACATTTAAATTAGCAGAAATTTCGAATATTCAACACTGACTTAATTTTTTGAATTATAATCGATTTAATAATAATTTAGATTTTACTTTTGTTATTATATCCTTAAGAGATTACCTACAACTTTTTGTACAGGCGGTTTGTGATTTTGTCTTCAACCTTGTGAATCATTCTCAATATAAAGATCATGACTTTTTACATTTAAATTATGCTAACCGTATGAATTAAATAACTCCTCCTGTACAGAGACCATCAATTTTTACTTGTTCATTTTCTTTGAAAAGTTTATTCGGTATATTGATAATGCTTTTAGATTATAATTTGAACTCGATGTATCTGTTAAACTTTTCTTTCTGAAACATTCATGTCATTATATATGTTATCCCAGTATTATAGTCCTTATTACCCTTCTTTTCTTCAATGTATATTATATTTTTAGGTTGGTTTTTACATCATTAACATTTCATTGGCTTATTTACGATCGGCTTGGAAGTATTATATTGGTTGATTCGTTCGGCTCAAAGGTTTTGGTTTTAAAGATTTTCGTTATATTTTAAGGTATTTTTCATATAGTTTGACGTATATATTACGGAAAATAACAAGATTGTTAACGGTTTTTACGATTACTTTTGTGTTGATGATACTAAATATATTATAAGGTTTTGGTTATCCACCTAACTTTTTCAACATAGAGACTTTAATCTAAAAAGATAAAGATAGTGTATTTGTTATCAATAGTTAGTTTTTAATATTAAAGGCGTTATTGATCTCATATAATACCGATTACTTCCTTAATTTCTTTAGAGTTCTATTATACATTATTATCCGGTTTTTTGTCTTTAGCGATAATGAGAATTCAGTCGTTATTTGTTGATAGGTTCTAAATACTAGTAAAGTTGGTATAAAATCGTTGGGGCTAATAGTATCGATAAGATTTCTCACATTTATTTTCACCCGTAGGTTTTAACTTATGAAGCTGTTCATCTCTAAAGTAAGAATATGGTAGGTTTTTTATAAAAGAGTATAAACCCTTTCAACTTTATTAATACTATAGCAGGATTTTATAGGAATCTATTCGTATTAAATTCTTATCGACTTAATGTTAACTGGAAATTTTATTGTAATTATTGGAATAGCAGTCATTGCGGTGTAGTGGGTTAACTTTACTTACAAGTAAAGTTGACTATACTGATTGCAAGTTGAGTTTATTGTTTGTAGGTTTACTGTATTAGCTATAAATCAAGTACAGTATGCGCTCACTTCACGCTAGGGTACGGGTCAAGCAGTTGGCAATATAAATTACTGCTTAGACTGGATAGCGGTCTACCAAACCTAAAATAATACATCTACCACTTGACCATGTAATACTACTGTTACTTCAACTAATATAATCGATAACGTTGTAACGTCTAAAGCTCTACCTACACTGATCAGTGCTCATTAAGTTAAGAAAATATAAGTTAAGTAGAAGAAGAAGTTAATTTTTAGTTACGCTTTGTAAAAGACCAAGGTAAGGGAAAGATTTTTTCGAAGGGCCTTTAATATTGCGTCGATTTTTATGGTAGTAAATAAATACGACTTTGAGGTTGCATTGGGTTTTATGGCAGCTTAGAGGTAGTAACGGTATCGCTATCGAAAATACTAAGAAATCTTTATAAATCTTTTTTGAAAATCGTTAAGATTAACTGCTGAAAGTTTTAAACGATAAGTTAGTAAACGGCTAAGTTAGTACTACTGCGGGTGTTAGTATCATAAAAATGACTAAGTTTTATGCCTTATAATTTTTAACCTTCGACTTTCACTAATAATAATAAACAACTTTCGATATTATTCTATATATTAAACCTTTGCCTTTACTCAACTCCTTTCTCTTCCCCCACGTTAATTTAAACGTTAAAATCGTCATTTTGAACAAAAATCGCCAAGTCGCGTTGAGGAAGTTACGTCGCACAATCCAATGCTAAGTCGCCATGTTTCCACAAAACTTTACGCCAAAATGCCAAGTCCATATCCTTCCAAATCGTTAGGTTCTCTTTACGTCACGCTACCAAGTCGTATATAAGCAAGAAAGTTAACATGATTACCGTAAGTGTTCACTTTTAAGCTATTACCAACATCGCCTAGAAATAGGTGATCAAGGCTCTTGGAATAGTCTTTGTTAGTTATTACGACGAATGGCTTTGGATTAAGGATATTGATGAGATTTTAATTGAAGTTTATATAACTAATTACGTTGGTTAGTGTATCCTCAACACGTACCTCGGTAAAGATTACGGCTACAATGCCTGTGCTTTCCAAGACTTTCGTAAGTTTTTTAACTAGTAGATGCCTAACATATAAAGGATAATCTAGTATTCGGTTAAGGCTAAATTAAAGAAGGATTTCACTTGCTATAGCATTTATATTTTAGAGAAAACCTTACTGGAACTCGCCAAAACCTCATTTAAATTGGCTTAATAAGAAGACCCCCCTTAAAATCCTAATCCTTAAGACTTTCAAAGGAAAGGTAAAGGTATTGAGGAACCTTAACCTTAACGCCCTTATACACATTTTAAGGGGTCTCCCTTTCATATTTAGTTAAGTTAAGCCTTTTTATACAATGAAGATGAGGAACTTCCTGATTTTCTTGTTAGTCTAACACCTTTACATAATAGCGTAGAATACGTATTTAGCGGTGGTAAATCACGCAAAATAGCGGCTGCCAACGCGGTAAGAAGTATTGACGTCGGCGCCTTCTATCGGTTAATTAAGCAAGATCGTCAACTCTCTTGAAACCTTCAAGTGCTTATTAATCTCCAGTCTTTTAATTAAAATCGTTAAGCTCCTTAAAAATCTTTTTACAGTAGGTTTACTTATACGCTTAAACCCACCTCAGGTCTTACCATAGGACTTTACCCCTTAAGCCAAACGACTGACAATTACCCCTAATACCGTAGCTCGGAGGTATTAATGCTTGAATTGTACTGAAACGCTACTGGAGATTGAGACAATTATCGTAACTTTTCTCTAAAATATGTTAAGCTAGTTAGCATTAATTACAATATTTTTACGGATTTCGACAAGATCTGGAATAACGTAAATAAATATAACAGCAAGCTCTATAACCTCCTCGATACGAAGATAATGCCCTTTTTAAACATTTTTAAGCGAATAAAGGTTCCCCTTTCTAATTTTTATTCACTTTTCTCCGGAATTTTTACAAGGCATGCTAAGGACTATTACCTGACTTTCCTAACCCGAGTAACTACCTTTCGCGAAATTTATGATAGCATGAAAAGCAACTTAAAATACGATATCTATATTATGTAATATTATACGGATTAGGTTACTACAAGGTGTACTACAATAATGGCTAAGAAAAAAGAGTAGGAAATATAAATGGATGTGCTAAACCAAATGCTTGATAAGCTTATATTGTGTCAGAAAGATATAAGGAAGCGCCTATGCTGGCGAAGCTATACTTCGCGAGTAGGTATAGGTAGTCGTTACGGGCGTTAATGAGTTTGAATACGTTTTATAATACCCAAATGTTTTCTGTGAACGCTTCTTTAGCTAGTTACGTTTTTCGCTTACAACTGTAATGACACGTATACCAAACTTACTTGTTATATACTCCTAAGTTAACGACTTTTATAACGGAGATAAAAAAGATCGTGCGGTGGTTAAGCACATTGACGTAAATACGGTTATAGGCGTCCTCAATGCTTAAAATCAGGTTTAACAACCCCAAACTAAAGGTTATAACCACGCTAACGATAATAAAGGTAAGATTGAAGCGGATTTATTAACTGTAAGAATTATCGTCATAATAATGTTAAAAATGTTGGATTTTTAATAAGTCCAGCTATTGGTTAAATCGATACCGTTTTATCGAGTGTAACAATAAACAGGTGATGTACTATATTCAGTACCCCACTAATTTCGAGTAAAACTACTTGAATCATATAGTAGACTTTGAAGGCGACGAGTATATTAATGGTGACAATACTTTAAAGAAAATCAAATAGTATAAAGATACTACTCCTAGTGAAGCCTAATAACTAGCCGACTACGCCTTCTTATACCATTTAGGCGGTGAAGGCTCTTATCTTTACCCTGACTAAGCGTTTAACCCTTTAAACGCTTTCAACCTTCGTGATCGTTACACAGACTATAAGTTTTAAGTTATTATGCGAGACACAAAGGAAATAAGGTACTTAACAAGAGGTCACTCGTAGTACGTGGTATTGTAAAGGGAAAACGCTATAGCTACTGAGATTAATCGTTACGATGCTAGCAAAGCTAAAGTTAACTTTATCCTAGGTGAGTAACTATCGTTACTAGAGATACCGGTAATTTGAATTGTTATTAGTTTGAGTACTTTTCATATCCTTAAGTCTACTATCCCTTTTCTTTTTTACTTCAATGAGATAAAAACTTTTGGCGTTAACGTTAATGTTAATGCCGATAAATTGGTTAAAAATGACTGAAGGTTTCCCCTTACCTTTAAAAAGAGGTACCTATAGTTTCATTTTCAAGGCTTAAAGGTAGTGGTGTTAAACCTACGAAGCTAAAAATACGTTAATTATATTAGAACTTTTACAACCCAGTTGTTAATAGGCTATATAAAGTCTTCAAGTTCGTGGTAAATAAAAATGTGGAATAATATGCTGTAAAATCCATTAAAAAGCTTTATAACTATTACCAAACGTATATCAAACACCCTCAAAGGTTTAAGTTTGCATTAAAAGATGATAAAGATTTTAACTAGGAGGTTTTTATTAATGTATTTTACCTGGAAAATAAATCTGTTTTTCACATCGTTGATTCTATAACCTTTTTTTACAAAGCTAAGTTTTTAAAATACTTATTAGAAAATGATACGTAGAAAACGCTGAGGATATTGTAAATTAATACGTACTCGGTCCCATCTAACGTCGTCGTTTATAATTTTGGCATTAACTTTGCGGCAGCAAAGTTGTACGAAAATACTAAAATAATTGGAATTCAATGTAAATAAGTACTTGTAAAGGTCTACTGGAGCATTAGAAAGGTTAAAAGGGTATACGTACTACTTCTCCGATCGTATAATATCTTTAAGCTGGATATTGGAAGCTTTATAGACTTAAAGGTATGTTTTCAAATAGCGGTAAAGGGCCTAAACGATATTATGGGCCCTAATGGCTTAATGTCAATGCTTCTGGTCTTTGGAGTGTATCCACTCCTGACTAGTAAATCTCTGACATTAGTAAATACCTAAAATAAAGTTGTGGACTACGGTAAACCATTCAAATAACTACGGAGGAAATCGGCATACCGCTAGATCAATAATACCCTTAACACCAGGAACGACCTTACGATAATCTATATATATATATTTACCATTATAAAGTGAAGTCTACCTGTGTCAGGAGTCGGGTAAATGAAAGAACTCACATAAAACCTCAAATATCACTAATTTTCAAATAATTATTGAAACTGTTAACGGCTCCATAACGTTTCGTATCATCCAAGTTAAGTTTTATATTAGGATAACTAACGATAAAAACTCTTAAGCTAAATAACCAAGCTAACACTATTCTCCTTTATTTTTTATCGATTAGCTGATAAAACGCCGCCGGTACGGACGACCTCCGGAAAAAAACCTATAAGAGGAGTAATATATACTGGGCTACATCTTCAATACTACTTAAGTAACTAAGAAAAAAAAGAATACTAAAAACTTGATATTGAAACTTCGAATATAAGGCATTATTAAAGCCTTCGGCAAACCCTTTAATTAAAGCGATAAGGTTGATATTAACAGCCTATTAATTCAAGGAGTTATACAATTCGTACCAAAAACCAACTTTAACCTCTAAAACCTAAATATTACGATTTTTAAATCAAGGATTATTTACGAGGTTAAAAGTAAGACCATGGGTTGGCCGTACGAAAAGTTGCGCCTAATTGTTGAAGGACACATTAATAAAGGAAAAGATTGAATCCTCACATAATCGGCAATGATTAATAAGATTAGCCAACGTTTAGTAGTCATTTTGTGAGAAAAATTGTTAGCGAAAACTCAAGGTAAGTTTACATTTAATAGCTCAAATATAATGTAAGTATATATGTAATTAGTAACCAACCTATAATGGATCATCTTATTAAAGTTATTATAAGAATTACGTTCCATTTATTCTTCGGAGACGATAATATGATATATTAAACCACTATACGGATTACCCGAAATAGTCTTTTATTAGTTACCCATTTATGAATCTTATTTTGAGTTACGGTTAGGTATAAAGTCTTTAACATACAACTCGTACCTACTGGTAACGTAAGGGAAGGATTTCAGTATGATAGGTATATAAATTAACGATACATTTTTCGTTAGAATGGCTGGTTTCATAATATCAGAATAGCAAGCAATTAAGAACTTTAAGTTTTGGAATTATAATCCAGTTACAACGTTGGAAGAGAGTAATCAACTTAACTTTAACGGATCGTTGATTTGTATACTTAGTATTAATACCAGCTTTAACTTTCGTTAAAAGGGTCAAAATATTGATTTAGTTATAATCGATAAGATTAACATAGCTAATGTCTAATGATACCTAAACCAACGTGTTTGTGACAGCTATATTGCTACTTTATACTAACTAAAAGCTTTCTACGACTTATCCATAACGATAAAAATATAGGACCTAATAAATGAAAAATTCAACCGGCTAAACATGATGTTTGAATAATAGATACTAAACTTAGACCGAAGAATTAATATGGTGTCGATAGACTTGTTGAGGGTTAGATTAATGACTTTGACGAATAGTTTTTCTGTAAATAACAACGACTTGTTTTTAGAAATCGGCTTTTTAATAGCTCTTATTAATGAAAATAGATGGGAAGATTAATTTAACATTAAAAGAAACCTGATTCATTACACATTTACTAAACATACGAGGATTATACGAAGCGTACTAGCTTTAAATGTCTATGGCATAATAACGGGCTTCAATATAGGTATAGTATTATGGGAAACCTTTAACTTTATTACTAGGTAATGAAAGATTTTTCCTATCTCGGTGGTGACCTATACCAACTCAAGGAGCCCGGTCGAATGCCTTTTAAAACTTAGAACCATCAATAAAAAATCGACTGATAATCTACGTAATTAAATTCTACAAAACTTATAAAGGCAGAGAGATTAAGGAGTTCCGATAAATCGATGGAAAAGATAACCTTGCTAACACCATAACAAATATATCGCCAAAAAGAGGCTCTTGAAAGGTTTTTGAATAGTAATATACTGACTATACGTATCGAGGGTTACGTTAATAAGCTACCTAGCAAGGCTAAGTTACGTGTAGACAGATAATGGTACTCTGGTAAATTGGAAGACTGTTAGGGAATTAACGATGTCAACCTCTTTAATTGGTACAGCTAAATTAGAAATTTGTAGAAGCTTGTAGTGAAAGAACGTTTTGTAGGAATCGATAAAGTTGGACCTTAGAGCCGTAGGGAAATTGAAGGAAAATGAGGTTAATTTGAGTGTAAATGAGTTGAACTTGATATAGAAGTTAACTGGAAATGATAGGGTTATAGCTAGTTAACGAGAATTTGATTTTACAGTTACCGGAAAATATTGATTAACTATATTGGCGTACGTGTACAAAATAGAAAGCCGGCAATGTTGAAATAATAATAATTGTAGTGTGGTAGGTTAACTTTGCATATAAGTAAAGTTGACTATACTGACTATAATTTAGGTGTATTGTTTGTTCGTCTATTGTATTATCTGTAAATCAAGTACAATATGCGCCTACTTTATATTAGGGAACGAGTTGAACAGTTGGCTATATAAATTACTACGCAGACCGGCTAGCGGGCTGCCAAACCTAAATCAATACATCCACTACTTTACTGTGTAATAATACTGTTATTCAAAAAAATCGAATCGAAAACATTGAAACATTTAAATCCATACCAACAGTAATAAAAATAATGCTAATATCATAAATTGATATATTTAGAGGTATAAGTTGCTAATTGATCTATAAACGATGTAATACTTTTTATATTTCTTTAGCACAATAGATTTTAGGCATTTGGTGTCGTGAAATGTCTCGGCGGAGTTAATAATATTAAGTATTATTTTGCCATTATAATAAAACACGTCAACTAAAATTTCGAAATTAAAATCTTAATTTTACTTTAATATAAACTTAAATCTTAGGGGGATTAAGAAGTGTATTTGGTAGTAATGATAAAGCCATTGAATTTACTTTAGCGTTGATAAGTCAACATTCTTATAATCAGTCGCTTTAAGGAATTTATATAGTTTGTCTACCGTCATATGGTTAACTCATCGATATAATTAACTAAGTTTTAACTCCGTTAAGTTTAACCCTATCGTTATTGGTATTTGGAGGTAGAATTAAAGATATTTATATTTTAAATATAATACATATCGTGAACTAGTTTCAATTTTAACCAATTTGTTAATCAAAATATAGACGTTAACACCAACGTTTTTTGCGTCTTTAATATAAAGGAAAAAGGGGGTAGGGGATTTCAATATATAACAGATTATAGATCCAACGATTATAGTAATGGTCATCGATTTTATTGATTTTTTTTTCAAAGTTAAAACTAAATCTAGCTCTACTAATATCCGTATAGTTAATTTTAGTATTAGTATTAGTCTCGCTTCGTAACGCTATATATTACTAATAACCTCTTATTAAGTACCGTATCATTCTAGTATTTAGTATAATATCTTGAAAAACACGTTTTGCGTAACTATCGCAAATAGTAAATAAATGCTTATAGCTAAGGTTTTTATTATTATAAAGACAATAGGTGTCTTTAATTGATAGACGGTATAAAAAATCATGTTCAGTTAATTATTGGGTTACTTCTGAGCCGGTGCTATTTTTTTATGTTAATTAATAACCATGTGTTTTTTCTTAATTTTCCTCCGTATTTTTAAAGCTTGTGATACATTCAATGTATTTATATATAGAAGTTAGAGTGTATTACGTATGCTATATCACTTGTTTCGATTCTCGTTTGTTAGTAGTATGGTTTGTTGATTAGCAACCCTATTTTCTGTAATTTTAATATCACTTGGTGTTGTAAAAGAATTTGCGTGACTGATTTGAAGATTTTGATGATAAGGAGTATCTTCCTTCTCGTTGCGTAGCTCGGCAGTTATACTTCCAGGTTCTGGATTTCTATTGATTGTATTGTTTAGTTTTGCTGTACTTACAGTCAATTCAATACGTATAAAGGGTTTTTTTATCGTCGTTACTAAAATTTTGAGTGTAAGAGTACATATTAGTTAAGCCTGATACCCATATCATTACGGTTGTAAGCTAGGACTATAATTGGCCAAAACCCTTTTTTACAGATAGTATTAGAGTATTATAAGGCGTATTCGAACTTTTTATAGCTTATAATAGATTAGTAAACTTATTAGCATAATGTGTTTTTGCCAATTGCTACGTTCTCCATTACTTATTTGTAAAGTATCAGCTTATTAAATATTTTATTAAAAATGTTCATTTTGCTTTCCAATTTTTTTGTAATATAATATATAAGACCACTTGATAATATTATATTCTGTATAGTATTAGATGAGATTAATATTGTATTTAAAGTGAATTTAAAAATAATTGTAAATTTTTCGAAACGACAAACGATTTATTCATTACCGGATGTAATAGTATTCGGTTTGGCTGGTAGGGATATTAGTAAAGAAGAATGAAAGTTTGGAAATTTGATTTTTATTTGGGGGAAGATGTTAAATAACGGGCATAATTTGATGTCAACGAGGTTATACTGATTATTATTCTACTTCTTTTTTTATCACCAGATCTTAACGAAAATCTGAATTATTATTTTATCTATATTCATTATAGGGATATTTTGATAAAGAAAAATTATGTATTTGTAGTAAAGAATTTTTGAATCTTTCGACCGGTATTAAGGATGGTGTTAATGTGGATATTACTATATACCCTTACAGCTAGTATACATAGGCTAAGTGGCAATGCACTGTATTGCAAGGTGTAATACTGCAGAGTACACGATAACGTGTCACGTTGCAGGCTATACTATTGTAAGTCACAAAGTGAATCATGCGTGGAGCGGTTTAGAATGAGTATTCTAGAGCGTACAGTAAAAGTGCCACTGCCTGGATAAAAGGTTTATAACCTCCCATCTGTGGCATACATTCTCTGGAATACTTTTTCCGGAACTATGTATCTTTTACTACAATACTAATTTAAAGATTACTGTTTTACTCTTTTTACTTTACGTAAAATAGGCAAAGACCTTACTAATACTAATTAATAGCCAACTAGATCGACTACAGATATCTAAGGAAAAAAAAGACAAACTTAAGTTAAATACCTATAGCGGGATGCTAAAGCGGTCCCAACTATTTATATTTTACCATTACGCCTTATAAAAACTATACCCAAGTGTGAAATTACGCGGGAGCACCATAAGACCCAAAGCGTAATAAAAATATAAGATCTGAAGTAACTTGAAAAGAAAAACACTTTTAGTACAATATAATTAACTAATTAGTGCTCTATTAACTAAAAATATCCGCTACGTTAACTGTCAACTTTTATCAGCGCTTTAAACATACCCAGACACTTTTTGGAGAGCATCCTATTACGTATCAAGCTATGTAAGCCAAAATAATTAAGTTTCGGAACCCTTTATTAGGTCCCGTCCGACTTAAATTCAATATCTAAACCACTTACAAAATATAAGAGCGGTTACGAATATAACATTCAAACCGTTTACGAAAACCAAAAGCAGCTACAAGCGAAATAATCAAATCGCTCGCTCTAACAAAAACGGCTTCGACACGATAATCCGAACCGTTTACCAAATAAAAACCAAAACCTCTACACCAGATAACACAATATACCTCCTTACACTTACATTTTCTTTCTCACGTTTGCCCTGTCCGCCCTCCTACAATTCGCCCTATATTTCAAGTTCAATACTTATAAAGTTTAAGTTTTTCCTAGCTTCTAAGTTAATATAACGCCAGTAAATATGAATAAAACTAATTCAAAACAACTAATTTATTACAACCTAAACACGCTGACGGATCCTGAAACAGGCCAGCATACAGCTGAGCTACCAAGAACTTGAAGTCCAACACATCAGGTGGAGAACATCTCTTTGTCAGCACCAGACTAGGCAATCCTCCAGGGTTAGGGTTATCTAGATCGCAAGTGCTCACTGAGCCTTAGTGAGTACCGGTGAGCCTCAGTGAGCATCGATGAGCGTCACTGAGCAGTAGTGAGCCAGTACTGAATATGGTATGAAGGTCATAGGATATAAGAACACGGTCATCACCACATAGATAGTATTTCCTTCATAGCTCTTCAGTTGTCAATCTAAGTATTCAGTCTATACACCTGAATATTCTAACGACTAGTGATTATTCTACAGCACGAACAAACATCTTCTTAATATTGCACCTTTGTTACCTCTACTACCTTACTGCTAACATAAACCCCCTGACACCTTCTATTTACTCACGGGTATTTCGTGTGATCATTACATAATTAACTTGTGATTATATAACGTTAATATATTATTTAAAATTCATATATATTGGTAAACGTTAGTAATTTTACTTTCATCGTTTCGTTCAGTTTATTTACTTTATATTTGTCGTTTGTAAAACAAACTATTTTAAACTTTGAAATCTGAACGCACCTAAACCCAACTACAGTGCGAAACTACCAATTTACGTCGCTTTATATAAACCACGCATACTCAACACACGATAGTTCTATTAGTAACAGATTTAGTAAAGACCAACAGATGTATAAGATACTATTTTATACACATATCGTTTTGTAACCATATTTTAAAGCATTTGTAACTTAACTTATAAGATAATGAAATCAAGATATCAGTGAAAGATTTAAACTATTATGTAGCAAATACGTGTATTATTAATATAATCTTTAATTATTATAACAGCGAAATTGAAGGACGCGACTTATTCGACGATTATAAAGAGGAATTTACGGACTGGACGCCGGATCTATAGCATATATTCGATAATACGATTTCAAAAATATTACGAAAACAATTACGAAGCAAAGGTATTAATACGACCGGTGAAAATAATAGCCGTATGACTAAAGCTTTATTAGCAACGGCCTAATTTATACAAATGCCAAAATAGAAAGACGATGAAGTGATAAAAGTAAAGTTTATGAAATGATACTAGTTAAAAAAATCTGAGACCGCCTGTTTAAGATAACAGACTGGAAACTAGATAAGCCTTCATAAATGTATAAGGCGCTTAGCAAGGCTGAATGCCCGCCGCAAAATAGAAACAAAGCTGTAGGGATTAATGGAAGAGGAGGAAACGCCATAATAATCATATATAATGAGGGTTGAACACGAATCCTCTCCGGAACATAATTTTAAATAAAGGCCAAAACAATCCCACGCCCTATATATCGTTAACCACCAGTTTATCTACGAAAAGAACGGCCCGAATAGCGAAAACGCCGCGTTTTAGAAATCGAGAAGCGGTGCAAAACGCCAATACGTACTTTATATATCGATGCTTACTAACTATGAACCCTACCGTAATCTTCTACCATAACGCTTTCCTACTAATAGGAACGACCCTACAAAGATAACTAATTTCGCCAGACGTTGGGATAAGGACGAAAATTATAATGCTAACCTAAATGATATACTCGATAATAAGATACGTGTTATGCTTAATATACATAAAAGACTAGATATCGAATTATCTCAATTTCACGTTATTTTACCCGGTATACTATTTGGCTAATTTTAAAAGTGATATATATGGAACCTTACGTCAGTGGATACGTTTATAAAATACTATAGTTGCTGAAAATTACACTTCCATATAAAATTTATTACGAGCTTTACAATAAGGATTAAACTAGTATAATTTGGAAATTAGTGAAATATTAACGTGAAAACTCAAATAAAAACCCAAAGGAGGTACTTACCGCTTTATCCGCCAAGTTAGGTAAATGCTAAGTAAACCTTAAACCAAAATATGAGGGTAATAAACTATTTATCCAAATAGTAACAAAAAAATACCATGAAGACCTAGATTTCGATTTTATACTATTTAAACCGAGAAAAAAACTTAAGATATTTATGTACTAGTTTTAAAACATCATTCAAGACCTTTATACGCCGATAAACTAGCTTCGGTTTAGCATTTCTAACCGACAAAACGAAAGGTGAAAGCTAAATTACCAAAATAAACCTCGTCGAAACAATTTACCATATTTTAGATCGAAGATTAAAGGTATACCTAAATCAAAGTAAACGATTTAAATATAGTTACTAAATAAAAAGATATTGCTAAAGAAGCCCTGGAAATAAAAGGCAGGGTAGCTATAATCGAAGACGATTTTACAGTTAGGAACGAAACATATTGTAACTATAGTAATACATACGAAAAATCATACGGAGTTTCACAGGATTATAAAAACGGTGTATAGTATACAGTAAGACCGGCTATTAGTTTACTAACCACCCCTCTTTCGAAAAAAAATTAGACCAAACAAAAAATTTAGGCCGATTCCATATTCAAAGACTTGATAAAATCTAATTTTGCGATGTACACAATTAAATAAAAAAGTGCAGATGATAGGCTTAACGCCTACCCCTACGAATACACCTTCGTAGAAAAATACTTTAAAAGTAATAATTCTTATTTGACAGCCCAAAACAAAAAAAACCGCCTGACGTATTTTTACAGGCTTTTATTACACTTCCTTCTTACACATTATAGGCCTAAACTATGTATGCAGAGTTTTTAACGCCTATATAACGTCGTAATTTACGATTTTCAATAGATACGGCAACCGGTTTTAGGTCATTATACCTAACACTAACGTAGCTAAGATTTTAACAACCGGAAAACAACAATTCGATACGCTTGTAATAAAGTTTCTAAAATTTCAGCTAAACCGAATAAAAAAGCACTTAAAGGTCCTATTTAGTAAAGGTAAAGCGTTCTTACTTAGGACGATTTTTGTAAAACCGCGATTTGAACCGGTTAAGTTTTACGTAATAGATTTTAAAACATTATTTTTACTTTTATTAGCTAATACAAATAAATTCGAAATTGAAGTCCGGAATACAACTAACTAGCTTATCCACTCCTTGGATAACGTATCCATACCGCTCTGCCTTAAGTTCGGCCATTTGTAATTTTTATCCAAAGTATATATAATTAAGGCTATTTATTTAACATAATTGGAATTACAAATACTATACCAATGATTTGGATACATGGTTATAAAACGACTTTATAACTATTTTATATTGTAAGTTATATAGATGTTAGAAAAAGCGTACTTAAAGCTATTTAAAAGTTTTATTATAAGTATTAATTATACTTACAGATCTTACAACGGTTTAATTTCCACCTTTAAAATGATATGAACTTCAATTACGAGGTGATTATTAATACTATATATTTAGATAGGTAACCGTTTTTTTATGCCGTCAACGCGGCAACATCATTTTAAACCGTTGAGTTTATACGAACCGTTTTCTCTATGAATTAGTAGAACTCTTTGGTTCATTATTAATGAAACATTTACTTAGGGATTTTAAACTAGATTATATACGAATTTAATACGACTTTGAATTTTACGAAATAGCATACTAAAGTTCGGATAACCGGTAACTAGTATAAGTAAATTTTAGTAAAAGCCTTATAAAATATTAGAAAATACGAATGGTATTATAAACTGCTTTCAAAAAGTATATACTACTATCTAATAAACTAAAAGGTACTATTTTCCAGGAATCTATTTTTCAAATAGTGGTTAATGCCGTTAATTACACTTTTAGCCCAAGTGAGCTTATCTCTATGCTCCTTGTTTTTGGTACCTACCTCAGGATTTATATAAACTTTACATCATTGCTAACCATATTGTAAAGAAAGAATGTTGTAATGAAGGCCATAGCTGTATTAAGTTTCTTACGGGTTAAAAACGACGTATTCAAAACGTTATCCATAAGTAATAGCCCATACGAAACTAGTGTTTTAAAATTACAATTATAATCTAAGGTCCTGATTTGGAAAACAAGAGACGGATAAATCAACTTTTGGAAAATTGACGGGTTTAAAGACCAAAATATACTCGTTTCGCTAGATAATAATACCAAAGTATAGGGAAAAAATAAAAAGAAGCGGCTCGAAACCGTAATCCAACTAAACTTACTGACGGGATACCTTTTGAAATGACGAATCCAAACCGCTTTTAGATTCAGCCTACCCCCCGAATCACGTATCCGGCTCGCTTTTACCAAATGAAAACAACCCGCCTCTACTAACCCTACTAATACCTCGCTACCGAGGCTACCTTTTTAACTTGAAAACTAAAAAAAAGCCCTGAAACCTTAACTACAAACTACTTTATAACTTAAAAGGAAATAGAAAAACGCGAATTAAGTTTAAATTTACGCTATTACAGTATTATTACCACCCCAGGTACACCGTTCAAATAATTTACCGAAATAGAAATTTCTTCTTTAATTAATCAAGGTGTATTTCGCTTCGAACGATTTGACCCAACGATTTACGGCGCTTAAAAAAATTTGCTACTCGCCTCGTTTACGAAATTAAAGATAGAACCGTAAAACCTTACGAAAAAACCCACCTCATTGTAAAAGGTTATAACGACGATAGTAAAACGGATATTATAACCTAGTATCTCACCTTATAATGAGCTAACTACCCTACAATTTTTACGTTCTAAACTTCCCTTAATATATTGTATAGCCCTCATATTAAACTTCGTAATATAACGTAGGTATATACCTAGTTTTAAAAGTAGTTCAAACAAAGTATTTACGCCAATATACCTATAAATTTCAGGAAATGCCACCTTTTTAAAACGATTTTACGCATTACAAAGCCGTTTTCTGGTTTGACTAAAGTTGGTGTTTACTGGTACAATACCTATCAAAAGAATTATAAAAAACGATTTAAAATAACCAATTCAACTTTCAACCCGTACCAATTAATATTAACGACCCGTTTTAAGGGCTCTACACTAACATGTATATAAATGAACGATACATTAACGTTATATAACGCCTCTTTTTCCGCATTTAAAAAGAGGAAACTTTTAGAGGCCGACTTAAAGGCTAAACTTAAGACTTAACTAACGGAAAACCATATAATCGACTTTAATAACGCTACAATCACTTTCCGGAACGGAGTTTTAGGCCTTACACAAAAAGGGCAGTTTGATAAAGTTGCCGTTATCATTTTAAATAATGTAAAACGGGCTGATGAATATAAATACCAACGCGTACGAGGCGTTTAAGTTGCTTTAATATCTTAACCGAAAACGACATTTAACCTTTCGATTATTGCGTAATGTTAAACCACCCCATCAAATAATATATACAAAGCGCTTAACAAGCACCTTTTATAATAAATACATAATTTTAAGCGCGGTTTGCAATTCATTCCGCTGGATATACGCATTATAAAACTATTCGTCTTTACTAATGGCTTTTTAGTTAATAATAGCGATTATAGTTCGTAAATAAGCCTCGTTTTAACCATCGACAATGAAACACCGACTCGAAACGGCTTTACTCTTCGTAAAAACATTATTTGTTAAAGCTTTACCAAATATAAACCGATTATAAGGAGCTTCTTAGCCTCGGAAATCTATAATATAATTGAAGGTTTCGATTCGGGTATTACTATAGTAATAACGACTAGGATGATCATTTTTAACCTTAATTTACACTCCATCCCTTTTGTTGTATGTACTAACTTCTTTTAGTTTTATAAATGTTTGGTTGAATCAGGTACTACAAATGAAAAACGATTAATAATCGATATTATAGCTTTACTCGAGTTATATAAATGCTAGGAAATCGAGGAAACGAGGTAAATCGATGGAAAATCCAACCTAATAGACTTAATAACCAAGGCTACGCCAAACGAAACGTTAAAAACGTTTATATCGACAAATATGCTATTTATGAACGTTATTAAAAAGGTTTTACAACTTGAACAAGGTTAATATATAATACTTTACGTTTATATTTCTTCATTTTAGATTTATTACGCGGTTAGAATTATAATAACCATGCTGCTCCCGGTTTTATGTTACGATATATAACTTATATTTATGCCAGATTTACAAATTTTACCTCTATTTAATCTATTATTTTGCGCCGCCTCTAATATATTATTGCACTTTATCACACACACTTTAGCCTCATTAGGTATTTCACTATTTACCCTTATTTTATTTTAATCTACGATATAGAACCGCTTTTAACATATTGTCTCTCTTTATTTTATACACTTCAAATTACATTTATTACTAATAAATATACATTTTTATAAAAAGTAATAACATTACCATATAGTATATTACACTATGGCTAGGTACGCTGGCCCGACCCAAAAGGCAGCTATCTACTATGAAAAGAAACGAGAAAGGGCGACGTTGTCATATCCTTACCATCCTTTCTGTGGCCCTCTACTTTTATACTAACGCTACCGCTATTACCGTCATCAACGCTATCAGCGACAACAAGGATATAGCCTTACGCCTTAGGTCGTATACTCTTAGTCAAAGGCGTAAAAGAGTCTTTACTCTTACTACGATGATGCGTGATAACGTCGTTAAAATCGCCTACATAATATATACGAAAGCTCTATTTCCAGATGATAATGGCGGCCACCGACTTTTTAATCCGCTGGTTAGCGCCTACTACTAATTAGCATTAGCTTATTTTAGTTATTTTCGAAAGCGGTTTTTTTTCGAAGCGCCCCGAACATAACTTTTCTAACAGAGATTTTTTTCAAAACTCGATTAAAACTTACCATAAAACCGGCGGGCATATAACACGGCTTCGACCTATGGGCCCAAAACTAACGAAACGAGTACGTATCCATTATTAGTGCACTCGTAGCGGTGATAACGGGACGAATAACCCCTGCTTTCATAATAATCGCCAGCGGATTTACCCATGGCCGCAGACGCGACACACAGTACATAAAGCATATCTATTAACGGTCCAAGGTTACGGATCCAGGTACACTACTCCAACGCTTTATGCGTTAAAGAGACCTCGCGACGCACTCTAATGATACGGAACTCCAAGCGGCGGAGAAATTCCATCCTCTACTCCTTATTTAAAAAAGAGATTGAAAGTGAATATACGTGTGAATTTGGGGGATAAAAACCGCGGAGAATTTTTGTAAGGCTACGTTTACGGCGACGTGAGGCCCTCGCAAGTAAAGGAGTTTTTACCTATCGAGAAATGGTAAAATTTATAACCTTAAAAGCCCCTTACTTTTCCCTTTAAAAGATTAAAGGGAAAGGAAAGGGGAAAAGGGAGAGAGGGGGGGGGTGGTAGCGGCGGCAGACAAAGTCGAAAGCGAGGCGGCGGCGGCGAAGGTTGACGAGGCCGGGATAATAGAGGCGAAGGTAAGGGGCGGGACCGAAGGGGTAATGGCGGCGGCGGGACATAGGGAGGCTGAGGGAGAGGCGGCTATTAAGGATATTGTACCCAACGAAGGTAAGTTATTGGTGGTAGTGGTAATATTATGGGCGGTGGTAGCGGCGGCGGCGGTAGCGGCGGCGGAAGCGGTACGACAGCTCTCGCGCGCCAGACGGCACCGAGTAGACCTGCTTTTACGTAGAATTGATTTAAAGGCAAGGTTAGTATATAGACGTTAGTTAAGTAACCTATTTATTGGAGCGGTTTGGATTAGTTAATTAAAATAAAAGTTTAATTGAGTAAAAATAGGGATTTGTTTTAATTATAGGTATAAGTTTTTAATGGGAAAAAGAAAAGAAAATTTTCCTAAACCGATAACGATATATCTTTTTATACTAACGCAACACATAACGACGTAATTACCCCTACGAAACCACCCCTATAACACCTACGTAATCGCATCTCTATCGAAAATAAAAAAGGCTTTATTAATAATCATATCACCACCGTTTAACTACACTTACCAGGCATTTATTACAATTACTACCGCGGCTAGAAATTACTAATTCGAACTTTCGCAATTGGTACTGCAATTACATTATTACTACAGAAATTGCTAATTAAAACCTTTAGAATCAATTCTATAAACACACTATTTGTTGGTAGGCCTTTATCATTGCAAAGTAGTCGATTCGAATCCCTGTGGTCGAAGTAACTGGTGTTTCGTTGATATTGTTGATTGAGGTGTATAAGTTCTAAGTTTGGCAGACCGCTAGCTGGTCTACATACTAATTTGTATAGCCAAACGCTTTAGCCTGTACCCCACTTTAAAGTGAGCACCTACTGCACTGCACTTGTAGTACAGTCCCACAAACTATAGTTAATTTTCAGTATGTATAATTAATTTTACTGCCAGTAAAGTTGACTTGACTTTATTTTATTTTACTGCTATTTCAACACTAGCGGATTTTTGTTTTATGCATGTACGCCAGTATAGCTTGCCATCAATTAGTAGCAACTTCTGAAGTCTCTTCTTAATCCGTAATCTAATAATAAGCCAAACACCTGTAAATTCCGATCAATCTGTATTGAAATCGACCTCAATTACGACCCCTTGTAGCTCTTTTGCTTCACCCTTCTGAGGTCTTCGTTCCTCAATTCCCTTGCACAGATCATTTGCCATAAACTTATGCAAATTATATACGCTACCACTTGAATACCTTTTACTAGTAATTTTAATTATTGACATCGTCTCTATTACCCTGGCGGTCTTTCAGTTTGCCAGGGCAACCATTTTTCTTTACGTTACATACCGGGAGGTTTACGTATCCCTTGATTCGTATGGTTAGTGTATTACTATTTACAGACCTTTCTAGGGCGCTATTAGAGGTGGCTTTAGTTATAACATTAACAGGGTTATCTTTTCCGTTGATCCACCGGAATTAATCGATTTCCCGGGATTTATATGCCTCTCTTAAATCTATTACGTCAATTATCAAGCGTTTTTCATTATTCATGCCTAGATTTAATAAGTATTCGTAAAAGCTTTGGAAGTCGGTATATATCACTATAGGTATCAGTAACAACCTTAGCTGCTTATTAATAATCTTTAATATACCGTTGGTTACTATACCAATATTAAAGCCTGTTATTATGCCATAGACTTTCGAAGCTAGTGTGTTTCGGGTTATACGTTTACTCTTAATAAATGTTTGATATACGAGGTTTCCGGTAATTAGAAATTGCATTTTAAATCTATCGTCGTTAACGAGCATTATTAGTAAGCCGATGTACGATAAAAAGTTAGCATTATTGGCAAATAACCTATTCGTGAAAATGATTAGCTTCGCTTTCGTTAAATTTACAAAAACTATATTAATTCTTTGTTTTACATTATTTATTTATTACTAAATTCGTTTATTTAACTTATTAAAGTCTTCTTTTTATGGCTTTTATTCCTATATTGAAATAAAAAGATCATACGATATTTATGGTTAATATAATATAACGATATAGGCTGTACAGGCTCTTTACTTTAAATATCTTTTTAATTCTGCCTCTTTGGTATTATCGATTATCGTTAGGCTTATAGCTTACCCATTTTTATTGTAGGCTAATATAAGTACCGTTTTTAGCCTTAATATCATAATATGGATCAAGAATTTATTAAAGTTAAGTTGTATGCCCTTAACTAAATTTTCGATAGGTTTATACTTTGAAAGGCCTAACTTTTCGATAACACGTTATTATGTCGACATAAATTTAATATCGTCGAGGAAAATGGTATCATTCGTTCATATACTTACGATAATGAAGTTTTTTCCTTTTATAATTAATAAATACTAGTTAAAAGTTAAAGTCTTTATACCGAGCCTATTTCTAAAATACGTTTGGTACGTTAGAAACCAATGGACGCCTATTCCGGCTAATCCGTATAAAGATTTAATACAACGTATTATTGTACCAGCCGGAAACTTATCCTTTAGTTCTTTTAATAGTTCCAGTAATATAATCCGTTGAAAATTGGTTACAAATTACGTATACGTTTATGTAATATCCCAGCTATTAAGTATAAACTAATCTTTTACGTTAATATTCAAATTGATAGTAATTATAATAATTAAACATTAATTCATTCTCTATATCATAGGCAATTAAGTGAGGATCTAATCCTTACCTTTATTATTGTATTTTGAAACGATTAACTTTAACTTTTGGTACAGCCGATCCGTAATTTTACCATTAACGTCGTAAACTATCTTCGAGTTAAAGATAATGACTTCTTGACATTGAAATTACGTCAAAGGTATAAATTATACAACTCCCCGTAACAAAAGACCGTTAATTTCTACTTAATCACTTTATTTAAAGGGCTTAACCGATATATTAATAAAGTCTTCGATACGTAGCTTAAGATGAAGTTTTCAGTCGTATTTTTCTTTTTAAAATATCCACGTTGTTAAATAAATCTTTCTGGGCTTATAGTCCCCATCGCCATCATCATTTTCAATATATATTCCTCTTTTAGGTAGTCATCTACGCCGTCGAAGTTCCATTAGTTTATTAATAATTGGCTTTAAAGGGTTATATTGGTTAATTAGCTTAGCTCGGAGGTTATCGTCGTTAAAATCTTTATTAAATTTAAAGGGCTCGAGGGGTCTTCGGTACGGCTCAACCTGTATAACTCGGAAAGTTATAGGGCCATTAACAGTGTTAATTACTATGTTTAAATTAATAAAATTAAAATTTTTATATAACCTATTGTTGGAATAGTAATACATGCAGTGCAGTAGGTCAACTTTACTTACAGTAAAGTTGACTGTACTGCAAGTTGAGTGTATTACGTTGTGCGGACTTACTGCATTAGGTGTAAGTCAAGTGCAGTACGCTGCACTTCACTCTAGGGTACGGGCCAAGCAATTGACCATACAAATTACAGTTTAGATCGGCTAGCGGTCTGCCAAACCTAGAATAATACATCTACCATCTGACCACGCAATACTACTGTTACTTCGACCAATCAAATCGATAATGTTGCAATATCTAAGGCCTACCAATACTAATCAGTGCTTGCCTGCCTATAGGTTAAGCACAGATAAGCTACATAGAAGAAGAAGCTACTTTCCGGTTACGCTTTACGTTAACAACGGCGGCTAGGATAAAGGAAAGATTCTTACGAAGGGCATCTACTATTGCGTCGGTTTTTACGCCAGTAAGTAAAGAAAACTTTTAGGCTGCGTCTGTTTTTACGGAAGGTTAGGGGTAATAACAATATCTTTATCGAAAATACTAAGAAATCTTCATTAAGTTTTCTTGAAGACGTTAAGATTAACTATTAGAAGTTTTAACGTATAACAAGTTGGCAAACGGCTAAGTTAGTACTACTATGGGTATTACTACTATAAGAAAAACAACTAATTCCCTACACCAAACAACCTCTATTACTAACAAAGACCTTCAATCTTACTCTTTACACTAAACCTTTGCCTTTACTTTACTCTTTTCACTCTTTACGTCACTTCAATCGCTATATTCACTGTTATAAGCGAAAAATACTAAGTTCTCCACATCCAAGATCACCAAGCCTTTCGCCCTATACGCTTATTAAAATGGCTACCGCAAGTTCTTACTTTTAAGCCATTACCGATCTCACCTAGAAAAAAGCAGTTAAGAACCTCAGATCAGTTTTCACCAAGTATTATAATTACGATCCTTAGAGATACAACATTAATAAGAAATTAATTAAAAAGCACTTGACCAACTTCTTCTGATACTATATTATTAAGTAAGATGGCTGCGAAGGACTTGACCGCGATGACTGTACCTTTTGTAAATACCGTGAGGTTTTCGAAAACTAGACTATAGATATGTGGAAGAAAGTTTAAAAAACCCTTAAGTCTAAACTGAGGGAAGAAATTAAACGTCGAGGGGTTTACGTGCTGAAAGAAAGCTTTAGCAGACTAACAAAGACCCTTTTCTAATTGGTTTAATAAAAAGAATACCTTTAGAACCTACAATTTTAAGGAAAAGGCGTTAAGGAATCTTACTGCCCCTATACACGATCCAAAAGACTTCCCCTTTAGCATTAATTAAGTTAAACCTCTTTACACGTTGATAATAAATAATTTATTAACCTGCTAGGTTGCTTAGTACCTTTACATAATAGTACAGAGTACGCCCTTAGCGGCGGAAAAATACGCGAAACGAGGGTTGCTAACGCAGCCAGAGGTAATAACGTTAGCGTACTATATTAGTTAATCAAGTAAGATTGTTAGGTATTTTAAAACTTATAAGGCCCAATCGACCCTTAGTACTATAATCGTCAAGCACCTTAGGAACCCTTTCCCTTCGGACTCTACGCACGTAGAACGACCACAGACCTTACTATAGAACTCTACCCATCGGTTTAGGCGACTGGCAATTACCTTTAATACCATACCTCAAAACCTCCAAGACTTAAGCCGTTAGGAAACACCAATTAAACCTAGGATAATTATCGCGACCTTTCTTCAAGACCTATTAGGATAATTAATATCAATTATAAGCTGATAATGAACTTCACCAAAATCTGGGATAACATAAAGAAGTATAACGGGAAGCCTTACAACCTTTTAGATATTAAGATAATACCTTTCTTAAATATCTGTAAGTGAATGGAAGTCCAACCTTTTGATTTTTACTTATTATTCCCTGAAATACTTACAAGTTACGCTAAGTACTATTACTTGACTTTACTAACGAACGTTACCACGTTCAGCGAAATTGATGATAGTATAAAGGGCTACTTCAAATATAACGTCCACCTTACGTAATACCATACAACTTAGGCCATAATGCGATGGACTATAATAATGGCAAAAAGAAAAAAGATGAATTACTAATGAATATTTTTAATTAAATACTTAATAAGTTAATAATATGTTAAAAAGTAATAACGAAGGCTTACGTTCGCGAAGCTACATTTTGCGAGTAGGTACGGGTAGCTATTACAGACGTCAGTAAGTTCGAATACGCGCTATAATGCTTAGATACTACTTTTAAAGGCTTTTTTAGCTAGTTACGTTTTTCGCTTGTTATTTTAATGATACGTATATTAAACTCGCTCGGTATATATATCTAAGTCGGCAACTTTTTAAATGTAAAAGTGAAAAACCTTACGGTAGTTAACTACGTCGACCGCAAATACTTATACCCACAACGCCTAAGGTCAGGTTTATCAACCTCGGCCCTAAACTAAAGGAAAAACTTACGTTAACGTTATTAAGATTTAAGCGGACCTATTAACCGTAAGCACTATCGTCGTGATAATGGTAATAGATATTAGGTTTGTAATAAGGCTAGCTATTAGTTAACTAGTCACCTCTTTGCCGAACATAATAACAGGAAAGCGACGTACCACGTTTAATACCTTACTACTTCAGAATAAAATTACTTAAACTAAGTTGTAAATACTAAAGATAACGAGTAAATTAACGCCGTTAACACCCTTAAGTAAATCAAATGATACGAATATATCAATTTTGGTATGATAATCTAATAACTAGCCGACTATGCCTTTTTATACCGTTTAGGTGGTAAAACCCCTTATTTTTACCCTAATTATGTCCTCAGCCCCTTATATACCTTTAACCTTCGCGATTGTTACGCGAATCACATGTTTTAAGGTATTATACCAAATATTAGGGTAATAAAGTACTTAACAAAAGGTTATTTGTAATACGTAGAATTACGGAGGGAAGGTACTATAACCATTAAAATTAATCGTTATAATACTAGTAGGACTAAAGTTGGCTTTAGTCTAGGCGAATAATTATCGTTATTAGGGATAAAGGTAATTTAAATTGTTATAAAAACGATTAAGTTTTATATCCTTAAGTCCTATACCCCTTTCTTACTTTATTCAATGGATGTAAAAACTCTTAACGTAAACGTGAACGATAATGTAAACGAGCTGGTCAAAAATAGCTAGAGGTTTTCACTCGCCTTTAAGTAGGATCATTTATGGTTTCATTTTTAAGTCCTGGAAGTAGTAGAGTTAAACCTAACGGAGCCGGAGATACGTTAATTATATCAGCGTTTTAACCACTCAACTGTTAATAGGCTATATAAAGTCCTAAAATCTACAAAACATAAAGATGTGAAATACTTTGCCTTAAAAGCTATTAAAAGGCTTTATTACCACTACTAAACGTATATCTAACCCCTCTGGAGATTTAAGTTCATATTGAAAGACGACAAGGATTTTAACTGTAAAATCTTTATGAATGTGTTTTACTTAAATAATAAGCCTGTTTTTTACGTCGTTAATTCCGTAACTTCTTTTTACGGAGCTAAATTCCTGAAGTTCCTTTCGGCAAAGGATACGTGGAAAACATTAAGGATGTTGTGGATTAACACGCATCTGGGTCCACCTAACATCGTTGTTTACAATACCAATACTAACTTTACGGCGGCGAAGTTTCAGAAAAATGCTAAGATAATAGGTATTTAATATAAACAGGTACCTGTAGAAGCCTACTAAAGTATTGTAAAGGTTAAAAGGATATATGCCCCACTTTACCAAGCGTATAATATCTTTACATTAGAAATTAAAAGTTTTATAGATTCGAAAGCACGCCTATAAATGGTAGTAAAAGGATTAAACGATATTATAAGCCCTAACTTTCTAATATCAATGCTACTGGTCTTTAAATCGTATCCACACCTAACGAATAAATCTCCGCCTTCGGTAAATATTCAAAAACGTTCTACGGCTTACAACAAAGCTTTAAGTGAATTATGAAAGGAATCAACACGCCTCCAAGTTAATAATACCTTTAATACCAAAAACGGGCCTAAGAAAATCGACGTATTTGTTTTGATATTATAAAGTAAAGTCTTCGTATAGCAGAAGCCAGTCAAATGGAAAGAGCTGTACAAAAAATTAAGTATCGCGAACTTTAAAGTAATTGTTCAAATTGTTAACGGTCCTATATCTTTTCGGATTACTCAAGTTAAGCTTTAAATTAAGTTCATTAACGATAAAAACCTTTAGGTTAAACAATCGAATTAATATGAACCTTCTCCGACCGTTATTGAAAAGCTAATAAAATGCCGCCAGCATGGACGACCTTCGAAGAAAAGAAATGTTAAAGAAAAGGAATATATATAAGGTCGTACCTATAATACAATTAGGGTAAGTAAAAAAGAAAGAGATAACGAAAACTTGGTAGTAAAATTTAGGGTATAAGGAATTATTAAGATTTCTGGTAAACCTTTTAAAGAAAGCGATAAGGTTGAGATCGACGGATTATCAACTCGAGATATGGTATAATTTGTACCTAAGGCTAACTTTAACCTTTAAAACCTAAACGTTACATTTTTTAAGTTAAGGATTATTTACAAAGTTAAGGGTAAGACTACGAAGCAGCCGTATGAAAAGTTACGGCTAATCTCTTAAGGATATGTCGATAAAGTTAAGGACTAGATCTTTACGTAGTTGCTAACGATTTAAAAGATTAACTAATGCTTAGTAGTTACCCTAGCAGTAAGTTTTCTGGTTAATATTAAAGACAAGTTTACATTTAATAGCCGTAATATTACATAAGTTTATATATAGTTAGCAATGGACTTACAACGGATTATATGATTAAAACTGTTATAGGAACTCCATGCTATTTACCTACCAAAAACGGTAATACGGTATATTAAATCACTGTATAAATTGGCGAAGGTAGGCGTTTACTAGTTTATAACCTATTAGTCGTACTTCAAGGCTCAACTGGCGATAAAGTCTTTAAAATACGATCCGTATTTGTTAGTGATGTAAGAAAAGGACTTCGGTATAATAGGTATGCAAACTAATAATATCCTCTTTGTCGAAACGGCTGGTTTTGTAATATAGGAATAACGAGCTATCAAAAACTTTAAGTTTTGGAATTGTAAGCCGGTAACGACGTTAACGGAAAATAACCAACTCGATTTTAATAGATTGTTAATCTTTATACTTAGTGTTAATGCCGGCCCAAGTTCCGCCAAAAAAGCTAGAGCGTTATTTTTATCATAATCAACAAGATTAATAAGGCTAAGGTTTAACGGTACTTAAAATAACGTTCACAGGGTAACTATATTGCCACCCTATATCAATCGAAAGCCTTATACAACCTATCCATTACAATATAAGTATAAATACCAATAAATAAAGACTTTAATCGATGAAATGAAAGGTTGAAGTAGCAGATGCGAAATTTAGACCGCGGAATTAATATAGTGCTAATCAACCTTTTAAAGACTAAGCTAATAATCTTTACGGATGGGTTATTTATTAACAACACCAACTTATCTTTATAAATCAGCTTCCTTATAACCCTTATTGATGAAAATAGGTAGGAAGATCAGTTTAGCATTACCGGTAACCTGATCCATTAAACCTCCGTTAAATGTAAAAGGATTACACGAAACGTGTTGGCTTTAGAGGTTTACAGAATAATGGCGGGCTTTAACGTAGGTATAACGCTATAGGAAATCCTGAACCTTATTATCAGGTAGCTAAAGATTCCCTTTATTACAGTAGTAATTTATAAAGACTTAAAAAGTCTTTTCGAGTAACCGTTAAATCTCGGAACTACTAGTGAAAAAATCCTGATAATCGACTTAATAGAACTCCGCGAAGCCTACAAAGGGAGGGAAATTGAGGAGTTCCGAAAAATCGATAGCAAAGATAATCCTACAGATGCCATAACGAAAGCCACGCCAAATGAATTACTGAAAAGGTTTATAAACAGCAACAAACTGACTATACGCATTAAGGGATACGTGGATAAACCGCCCGGAAAGCTCAAATTACATAACGGTGAACAAAGATATGCTGTAAAACTAGAAAATTGCCAGGGGATCGGGATTGATAATGGTGATCTATTTGAGTAACACAGTTAAAGTTACGAAAGGCTATGGCGAAAAAACTTTTTATAGGAGTTAATAAACTAAAACCTCAGAGAAATGGAGAAATTAAGGTTAAATGGGGTCAATTTGCATGTAATTGGAAGTAATACAGTATGGGAGTCAACTGGAATTAATAGGGGTCTAGCCAGTTGACAAAAAGATAATTCAGTAGTTGCCGAAAAAGATTAGTCAGTTATACTAGCGTACGCGCACAAACTAAAAATCTGCCAATATTAAAATAGTATTACATGCAGTATAGTAGGTCAACTTTACTGTAAGTAAAGTTAACTGTACTATAAGTTAAGTGTATTACTTTGTGCGGACTTACCGCATTGGGTGCAAGTCGAGTACAATATAATGCACTTCACTCTAAGGCACGGGCCAAGCAATTGACCATACAAATTATAGTGCAGACCGGCTAGAGGTCTGCCAAACCTAAAACAATACATCCACCATCTAACCACGCAATATTACTGTTACTTTGACCAATCGAATCGACAACGTTGCAACTTCTAAGGCCTACCAACACCTATTTCATTTACCTGGCTCGCGTTATGTAAGGACTTTACTTTAAAGGGGGAGTAATAACACATTGGTTATTTAAGGTTCGTTTCTAATATTAAACGTATTTTTGACCTAGCGACGTACTAATCTCTCCCTTAACTCTTTTAAAGCTTTGTTATATACTATAACACGCTTTTTTATACTTAACGAGGGTGGCGACTTAGCTGTTATACGTGGATAGGCCTCAAATACCAGTAAATTTAATACAAGTCCATTAAAACTAATAATATCATTAAAACCTTTCACCTTTATTTAAAGTCATGCTTTTTAACTTATAAAACTTTCGATTTCTAGTATAAAGATATCATAAATCCTTTATAACAGGGCGTATATTCTTTCGACCTTACCAATACCCTAGTAAACTTCAATAAAGATTTATGTATACTAAATTGCTATTGACTTTACATTAACTTCAAGCTTTATCTTAGAAAAATTGGTGCCGATAAAATAAACTTATATATTTGATAATTTAAGGTATGTGTCAGTTCATAACACACATAGTGCATTTTTTTATTTCCTTTACCGTACTAATTACGAGGAACTTCATTCCGTAAAAAGCGGTGGCAGAATTCATAACGTATAATACTAACTTACCGTTCAAATAAAACACGTTTACAAAAACTTTTAAGTTAAAGTTTTAGTTCTTCTTTAACGTGAATTGAAACCGTCAAAGGGCTTAGAAGTAGATTTGGTAGCAGTGATAAAGTCTCTTTACTGCTTTTAAAGTTAATAACTCCATATTTTCACAATTAATTAACTTTGAAACTTAATAAAACCTATTAGTTACCAGGTAGTTAAATCTACGATATAGTTAATAAAGTTCTGCCTCCATTAAGTTTAATATTATTACGTTTAACACTTAAAGGTAAAACCAAAAATGCCCCTATTTAAGGCGAAGTAAAAACCTTTTACCAGCTTTAACTTGTATTAGTTCGTTAGTTTAAACATCAACGTTAACGCTAAAGTTTTTTATGTTTTTCAGGTAAAGGGGGAAAGGGGTAGGGGATATCAAGATGTGGAAAACAATAAGGTTAACTACAATTTTGACCGTTTTCGATTCCAGTAAAAATAGCTTTTTTCCAAAGTTAAAATTAACCTTAGATTTATTAGCATCCGCGTAGTTAAGTTTCGTAACAGTATTGGTATCCCTTCGTAACGCGATGTATTACGAATAGTCTTCTATTAAATACCGTGCCGCTCTTATATTTGGCATAATCCCTTAAAAGACTTATTTCGCGTAACGGTTTCAAATAATTAAAAGGGATGTAAAGCTAGGGTTTTTACCTTTAAAACGATATATAAAGGCGTAGTCGGCTAATCATTACGCTATTTTCGGGCTAGTGTCGATGCTAGTATTTTCGTACTAGCCGATAGCCTTTAACTTATTTTCTTCTTTTTTATTTTCACTTCCTTTAAACTATATTACTTACTCGATTTAATCCTAATTAAAAGTAAAGTGAAATCACGTATAATATATCATTTACTTTACTTTATGTTCGGCGGTAATATAATGTATTAACTAATAACTTTAATTACCGTAAATCTAATATTTATTTACGTTTAAAGTAAACTTATTTGGTTGGCTTAAAAAATTTAAGGAAAAGGAATACCCTTTTCCATAAGTAAAGGTTCGAACCTTTAGTTAACCGTATTAGCCGGTCTTCAATACCTTCGATTAATGTAATACATGTAAAAAGGGTCTTTTTTCTCGTTATTAAATTTCGAAGCTTAAAGGTATATTTTAAACGAACCGGGTACTTTAGCAGTTACGGTTGCAAGCGAGGAACTTAATTGGCCAAAGAATTGTTCGCAAGTGGTATTGAGGTATTAAAGGGCGTGTTCGAACTTTTTATAGCTTGTAACTGCTTATCAGACCTATTAACGTAAGGTACCATCGCCAGTTCCCACGTTTTCTATTACTTGTTAGCAAGGTATTAGCTTATTAAACATCTAATTAAGGAGGTTTATTTTGCTTTCCGATTCTTTCTCATAATCCAATATATAAGACCACTTAATAATATTTTAATCGGTATAGTATTAAGTAAGATTAACATCGTATTTGAAATAACCCTTTTGTTCGCAAGTCTTTAGATCGTTGCAACGTGGTCGATTCGATTGGTCGAAGTAACAGTAGTATTGCATTAGTCAGGTGGTGGATGTATTGTTCTAGGTTTGGCAGACCGCTAGCCGGTCTGCACTGTAATTTGTATGGCCAATTGCTTGGCCCATGCCCTAGAGTGAAGTGCAACGTACTGTACTCGACTTACAGCCAATGCGTCAAGTTTCCATAAAGCAATATACTCAACTTGCAATTCAGTATAGTCAACTTTATTGTAAATAAAGTTGACCTATTGCACTATACGTAATACTATTCCAATACTGACGGCTTTTTAGTTTGTTTGCGCACGCCAGTGTGGCTGACTAATCTTTTCCAGTTACTACTGAATTGCTTTCTCATCAACTAGCTAGACCCCTGTCAATTCCAGTTGACTTTATATTGAATTATACCTAATTGTATGTAAATTGACCCCATTTGACCTCAATTGCTCCGCCTCTCTAAGGTTCGAGTTTATTAACTTCTATAAAAAGTTTTCCGCTACAAGCCTTTATAAGCCTTTATATTAACTATGCCACTTAAATAAATCACTATTATTTATCCTTTGGTAGTCTTCCAATTTTACAGCATATTCCTGTCCACCGTCACGTGATTTGAGATTTCCGGGCAGCTTATTAACGTAGCCCTCGATGTGTATAGTTAGCTTATTATTACCCACAAACCTTTTTAGGACCTTATTTGGCATTGCCTTCATTATGGTATTTGTGGGATTATTTTTGCTATCTATTTATCGGAACTTTTTAATCTACCTCCATTCGTAGGCTTTACAGAGTACCATTAAGTTGATTATGAAGCGTTTTTTGCTGGTGGTTCTAAGCTTTCTAATGTATTAGAAAAGGCTTTTCTAATCGGTATAAATTACTACCTAGATAAGAGGAATTTTTAGCTGTCTGGTAATAATATTAAGGGTTTCCTAAAGTGTTATACCTTTGTTAAAGCAAGCTATTATGCCGTAGACCTTAGAGGTTAGTATACTTCGTATAATCTCTTTACACTTAACAGAAGTTTAAAAAATTAGGCTGTCGATAATACTAAATTAGGTTTCCTGCCTGTTTTCTATAACGAGAGTTATAAGGAGGACGATTTGTAAAGATAAGTCGGTATTATTTATAAAAGACCCGTTTGTAAAAATTATGAAGTTGGACTTTAACAAGTCGATTAGGACTATATTAATCCCTCGGTCCAGGTTTTATATTTACTACTTGAGCCTTTTATTTAGCCGGTTGAAGTCTTTATTTATTAGCTTTCATACTTGCGTCGCGATAAATAAGTCGTATAATACCTCCAGTTAGTAAAGGGTGGCGATATAACTGATACGTGTACGTTGTTTATGGTACCGTTGGGCTCTAGCCATGTTAGTCTTGTTAATTGTAGCTAAAACAGTACCTTGGTTCTTTTACGAAAGTTAAAACCGGCGTTAACACCAAATATGCGGATTAATGATTTATTGAAGTTAAGTTAACTGCCTTTTTTCAATATCGTTACCGGCTTATAATTTTAGAATTTTGGGTCATTAATTGCTTGCAGTTTAAATAACATAAAGCTAGCCATTCCGACGAAAAGGGTATTGTTTGTTTACATATTTACCACGCCGACATGTTTCTCTTACTTTATTCTGAAGCATGGGTTGTATATCAAAAACTTTATCGTCAACCGTAATTTAAAATACGACTAGTGGGTTAAAAACTAATAAACTCCTACTTTAACTAATCTGTATGATAGCTTAATATATCGTATTACCGTGCCTAAAGGGTAAATGACACGGAGTTTTATAGTAGTTTTAATAATACAATCCGTTATAAATCCGTTATAAATTACGTATAAGCTTGCATTATATTACGATTATTAAACGTAAAATTGCCTTCAATTTTAACTAATAAGCTTGTTATCAAAACGACTACTAAAATTTAGCTCATTTTTAAATCTTTAGCGATTATGTAAAGATTTAGTTTTTGCTTTTATCACCATATTCTTAAGCGATTAGACGTGATTTTTTATACGGTCGATCCGTGTTTTTAAATTTAGCTTCGTCAATAATCATCGACCTAAAGATTGTAACGTTTAAGGTTTGGAGATTAAAATCCGTTTTCTATATATATTATACAACCTTTCTAATAAATATGCTATTAATCTTGATTATAATGTTTTCCTTAAAAGGTTTGTCGAATATTTTAATAATCCCCTATAATTGGAGGTTTAGTATTAAATTTTCGTCATTTTTCTTTTTTATGTTTTACTAAGTAGTATTGTAGATACGTCCTGGTATATATTCCTCTTTTTTAACGTTTTTTTTTCAGAGGTTGTTTGCGCCGGCGGCGTTTTATCAGTTTGTCAATAATAGGTGAAGGGGTTTCGTATTAGTTTAGTCGTTTAGATTAAGGGTCTTTATCGTTAGTAGCCTTGATATAGGGTTTAACCTAAGTAATTCGAAAGGCTATAACACCGTTAATAGTTTTAATAACCCCTTAAGAGTTAGTGATACTTAATATTTTATATGGATTCTCCTATTTTCTTGGCTCCCGCCATATAAGGACTCTACTTTATAACGGAAAAACAAGTACATCGATTATTATAAGGCTATTTCAGGTATTAAGGGCATTATTAACTTGGCGGTGTACCGATTCTTTTCGCAACTACTTTAGAGTTTGATTATAAGCCGTAATACATTCTTAAGTATTTTCCGAGGGCGAGGATTTACTCGTTAGGCGTGGGTACGCTTTAAAAACCAATAGTATTGGCACTAAGCCGTTAGAGCCCACAGTATTATTCAAGACTTTTACTGCTATTTATAGGCGTGCCTCCGGATCTGTAAAACTTTTAATATCTAGCGTAAAGATATTATACCTTCGGCGAAATAGGGCACATGCCCTTTTAACTTTTTAAATGTTTTAGGAGGCTTTTACAGGTATCTATTTACAATGAATACCTATTATCTTAGCATCTTTTCAAAATTACGCCGCTGCAAAGTTGGTAGCAATATTGTAGACGACGAAGTTAGGTAGGCCTAAGTACGTATCAATTTATAATATCCTTATCATTTCCTACGTATCTTTTGACGAAAGAGATTCTAGGAACTTAGCCCTGTAAAAAGATTACGGAGTTCATAACATGAAGAATATGCTTGTCATCCAAGGAAAATATATTGATAAAAATTTCGTAGTTAAAATACTTTTCGTTTTTTAATATAAATTGAAATCTCCAAGATGTTTTAGTATACGTTTCGCACAAGTAATAAAGCCTTTTAATAGCTTTTAGGTCAAAGTATTTTATATTTCCATACACTGTAGACTTTAGGACTTTATACTGTTTATTAATGGCTGGATGGTTAAAGCGCTGGAGTAATTGACGTTTTTCCAGTTTCGTAAGGTTTTATATTATTATTTCCGGACTTTAAAAATAAAACTATAAATACTAACACTTAAAAGCGAGTGAAAATATTTAGCTGTTTTTGACTAGTTCGTTTTCGTTGACGTCGATATTGATGCTAAGGGTCTTTATTTCTTCTGAGTATAGTAAGAAAAGGGTAGGGAACATAAAGATGTGGAACGTAATTTCTCCTATAATAGTTTAAATTGCTGTAATCTCTAATTGTGATAGTTATTTACCTAGGCCAAAGCCAACTTTAGCCTTGCCAGTATCGTAACAATTGATTCTAGTAGTTGTAATACTTTCTTTTCGCATTGATATGTATTGCAAATAGCCTCTTATTAAGTACCTTATTGCCTCTATATCTAACATAATATCCCGAAACGTGTGGTCCGCGTAACTATCGCCAAGGTTAAAAGTATATAAGGGATTAAGGGTTTTGTTAGGGCAAAATTAAGGGTCTTTACCACCTAAACTGTATAGAAAAGTATGGTCGGCTAATTATTAGGCCGCGTCAAAAGTAGTATTTTTGTATTACTTGATTTTTTTGGTGACATTGGCGTTATTAATTGGCTCGTCGCTCTTAAAGTCTGGGATTTAATTTAAGTAATACTGTTTAAAAGCAGTGGAGTATTAGGTGTAATATATTGCCTTTTTGTTATTATACTCGGCGGGGGGATGTCGAGTTAACTAACAGCTAGATTTGTTATAGATTTAACATCTCTTGTCACTATTACGACGATAGTATTTGTAGTTAACAGGCCCGCCTGAATCTTGGCCTTATTGGCGCCAGCGTGGTTATTACCTTTAGTCTGTGGCCGGTGAGCCAAACCTTAGGCGTTGTAAGCGCTCGTAGCCATACTTACGATTGATGTAATTGACTATAATAAGGTTTTCTTCCTCCACATCAGGGAAGTTGTCGGCTTAGGGGTATATACCTAGCGAGTTTGGTTTACGTGTTATTATAATGGTAAACGAGGAATATAGCTGGCTAAAACAGCTTTCATACGTGGTATTTAAGCGTTATAAGCCGTATTCGAACTCTTTAACGCCCGTAATTACTACCTATACCTACTCGCAAAGTTTGGCTTCGTTAGCGTAGGATTTTCCTATTACTTTTTGACATAACATTAACTTGTTAAATATATGGTTAAAGATATCTATTAGCGTTTCCTTCTTTTTATTTTTCGCTATTATTGTAGTCTACCGCATGGTAGCCTAGTTTGTATAGTATTGCGTAATATGGTCGTCGTATTCGAAGTAATCATTTATGCTATCGTAAATCTCGCGAAACGTGGTGGATTTAATAGAAAAGATTAGGTAATAGTTTTTAGTGTACCTTATAAGGATTTCGGGTAATAATAAGTAAAAACTTAAAGGGAGAACTTTTATTTATTTGCAGATGTTTAAAAAGGGTATTATCTTAGTGTCGAAAAAGTTATAAGACTTTTTTTTTATACTTTTATACGTTGTTTTAAATCTTGTCGAAATCCGTAAATAGCTTGTAATTGATATTAACCATTTTAACAGGTTTTAGGGGAAGATTTCAATAGTTATCACAGCGTCAAATGGTATTTCCTGACAGTTTAAGCCTTAAAGCTTTCGAGGTACAGTGTTAAGGGTAATTACTAGTCGTTTGGCATAAGGTTTAAAGTCCTGTAGTAGGACCTATAGTGGGCTTTAGTTTATAGGCAAACCTGAATAGGGAAGGGTTTTAAAGAGCCTGTCTATGAGATTGCTAAAGGGGAATAAGTACTTAAGGATTTTGGAAAACCTAACAATTTTGTTTAATCAACTTGTATAGAGCGCTGTCATTAATACCTTTGGTCGCATAGGCAGCCGTTGCTTTACGTGCCCTATCACCGCTAAAAGCGTATTCCTCATTGTCACGTAAGGGTGCTAGGCTGCTAAACAAGTTAACATGTTCCTTATCTCTAGCGCGTAAAGAGGCTTAACTTAGTCAAGGGTGAATAGGAGGTTCTTTAGATTGCGTATAAAGGCGGTAAAGTTTCTTGGTATCCTTTTCTTTAAATGTACGCTTTAAAGGTGTTTATTAAGTTAAATTAATTCGAAAAGGGTTTTTATGAGCTTAGTATAATCCTGTTCTGGTACGTAGATTCCTCGGCGTTCAAGTTTAGCCTTTATTTTTAATTTAATACCTTTTTGAATCCTTTTTCACATATTCAAAGTCTAGTCGCTAAAAAGGTTACGAAAGTTTTGGAACAGGCGGTCACCACGATTAAGGTCTTCGCTACCGTCTTACTTAATAATATAATGACCGACGTAGTTAAGTAGGTGATTTTCCGTTAAGTTTTCGTCGATATTTCATCCCCATAGTTTTTCATCGTAATACTTTGTAAAAATGGATCCTAGGGCGTCAATTCTCCTCTGGATTTTTGGGGTAGGTATTATCTTAAGGTTTAAGCTTGTATAGAATATGTAGGGAGAGTGACTTAGTAATTTTAGGCGTAAGGACTTAGTGTTTTGACGTAAAGTCGCGTGGAAATTTAGCGACTTGACGTTGGGTCGCACGGTGTAGCTTTATTAGCGTGACTTGGCTATTCTTAGTATTTTTGCTTAAATTAGCGAACTTGGCGATTAAAGTGACGTAGGGAGTGAAAATAGTAAAGTAGGGTAAAGTTCTGGCATAAAGAGTAAGTTCGAAGGTCGTTATTAGTGGTAAAGGGCGAAGGTTTTTTGTTATGGTTATTTAGCGTAGAGACTTCGTCGTTTTTCTGCAGTAACAGCACCCGCAATACTA
This sequence comes from Anisogramma anomala, assembly GCA_038502455.1. Taxonomy (NCBI): domain Eukaryota; kingdom Fungi; phylum Ascomycota; class Sordariomycetes; order Diaporthales; family Gnomoniaceae; genus Anisogramma; species Anisogramma anomala. The sequence goes on along the minus strand of JASMMZ010000003.1, from coordinate 13,161,089 downwards.
ATAACCTCTCTATTTACCAACTTGGCGAACTTTAAGGCTTTTAACATTCAATCTCAAAGATTTCAAAAAAGGTTAATGGAGATTTCTTGGTGTTTTCAATAGCAATATAATCGCTACCTCTAATCTTCCATAAAGATTGGCGCAACCCAAAGGTCTTCTTTACTTACTGCTGTAAATACTAACATAGTAATAAAGGCCTTTTGTAAGAATCTTTCCTTTACCCTAACCGCCGTTTAACGTAAAGCATAACCATAAAGTATCTTCTTCTTTTACTTAGTCAATCTGTGCTTAACCTAATAAGAATTAATCAGTGTTTGCAGGTCTTTAGATCGTTTCAACGTTGTCGATTTGATTGGTTGAAGTAACAGTAGTATTACATTGGTCAGGTGGTGGATATATTATTCTATATTTTACAGACCACTAGCAAGTCTGCACTGTAATTTATATAACCAATTGCTTGGCGCGTACCCTAGAATAAAATGCAGCGTACTGTACTCGACTTACACCCTATGCGGTAAATCTCCACAAAGCAATACACTCAACTTGAAGTTCAGTATAATCAACTTTACTCTAAGTATAGTTGACCTACTGCACTTAATGTAATACTATTCCAACACCTTTAAGCCACTATAGATTTCGCGAAAGGAAAAACAATTCGTTAGGTATCGGAAGTAGTAATTCTCGGCTTAGCTGGTAAGGATACTAGGAAATAACGAATGAAAACCTGGCAATTTAACTCTTATTTGGCGATAGATGTTAAAGAATAGGCGTAATTTAACGTCGAGGAGGTTATACGGCTTAAAATTATATTTCTTTTTTCCGTTCTAGATTTTAACGAACGTATTAATTTCCGCATAATCCGTATCCACCATAGGAACGCGTCGAAGGAAAAGGGTAATGTACTAGTCTTGAAGATCTTTTATATCTTTTGGCTAAGGGAAAAACTAAGGTTATTAATACTGATAAACAGAATAGTTACTTTTAGCTAAATTTAGAGAGGAAAAGACATTGGTTGTACCTACAGTAGGCTCGCGCCTAAAGCCGGTTTTTCCTTAATTTGGCTGCTGAAATTGGACGTATTAAAGAGTTTAGAGAAAGTGAGCCTAAGGGTTTCCGTCGCGGGAAACTTGGTGATAATTCTTTTGATGTTAAAGGGTCTGTCGAGGTTCCTGTTTAATTAACTAGTAAACTTAAGGGTTTGCAGGTTGTAGGTCAAATAATTCCTTACTTTTACCCATTTGGGTTAAAGAACTTATTTGGGCTTAGGCAAGTTCTTGTAAATGTGTATGTGGGCATTAAGGGTTATTATCGCTAGTAATCTCTTTGCCTTTAGTTAAAGTCTATTAAGGGTTGTTATCTGTAGCCTATTTATAAAGTAAGTTTACCAAATTACCTTCCTGTTTTTTTTTCGTATTAAGTTTAACCTTTTGGGTAAATAGTTTAAGTTTTACTTTTACCTTTACTTGTTTGTCCGCCCTTTTCTATATTTCTAGACTCTATTCGCGAAACCAGTTTTAAAAAATATTGAGGGACATAGGTCTACAGCCGATTCTGGTGGAGTTTACGTCAAGAATAAAGCAACCAATTATATTAGCTAGGTACTTTAAGGTAAAGTCTTTAATAGCATCGGTAAACCAAAGCTTTTCATTGTAGTGCTTTTCGAAGATGGCGTTGAGGGAAATAATGGCCTACTTTCTGACGGGATTGGTAACGGAATCGATTCTAATACGTTTTAAAGCCACTGTAACGTTCTGCCTAGTGTAAGGCTTGGTGGTTGACTTAGCGATTTGGGGGCGTAATATCTTATATAGGCTCTCTCATTTCCCCGGCTCCCACAATACAATAACTTTACTTTGTAATAGTAAAGTAATTACGTCGATTATTATAAGGCTGTTTTTAGTATTAAGGGTCTCATTAACCTGGTGGCGTACCGATTTTCTTTGTAACTCTTTTAAAGCTTTGCTGTAGGCTATAACACGTTTTTGAGTATTCGCCGAGGATGGAGATTCACTTGTTAAGCGTGGATACACTTTAAAGATTAACAACGTTGACACCAAGCCGTTAAGACCCATAACTTCGTTTAGTCCTTTTACTATTATTTATAAACGTGCCTTCGGATCTGTAAAGCTTTTAATCTTGAGCGTAAGAATATTATACGTATGGTGAAGTAGGGCGTATACTCTTTTAACCTTCTTAATGCTCCAATGGACTTTCATAGGTAACTGTTTGTACTAAATACCTATTATTTTGGTATTTTCCTAAAACTCCGTCATCGTAAAGTTGGTACCGGCATCTTGGACAACGACGTTAAGTAGACTCAGGTACGTATTATTACACAGCATCTTTAACGTTTCCCACGTATCCTTTGTTGAAAAGAACTGTAAAAACTTAACCTAATAAAATGAGATCGTGAAATTAAATACGTAAAATATAAACTTGTTATGCGAACTAAAATATATCGATGAAGATCTCGTAATTGAAAACCTTATTATCTTTTAACGTAAACTTAAATCTCAGGGAGGCTTAAACATACGTTTAACAATAGTAGCAAAATATTTCAATAGCTTTTAAAATAAAGTATTCCACATCATTATACATTACGGACTTTGTGACTTTATACAACTTATTAACGGTTATATAATTAAAGCGCCGTTAAATTTAATGTATCTCCGATTTTATTAGATTTAACGCTATTACCACCAGTTCTTATATATGGAATTATAGGTGCCCACATTTAAAGGCGAGTAAAAACCTTTAACCGTTTTTAATTAGTTTATTTACGTTAACATCGACATTGACGCTGAGAGTTTTTATATACTTCAAATATAGTAGAAAAGGGATGAGGAACCCAAGGATATAAAACGTAATCGCTCCTATAACAATTTAAATTACCGTTATCCATAGTAACGATAGTTGTTCGCCTAATTCGAAGTCAACTTTAACCTTGTTAGCATCGTAACGATCGATCTTAGTGGTTGTAGTGTTTCACCTCCGTAATGCCATATATTATGAATGGATTTTTATCAAGTACTCTATTTCCTCTATATCTGGTATAATACCTTAAAACGTATAGTTCACATAATGATCGCGAAGGTTAAAGGTATATAAGAGGTTGGTAGTTTAGTCAAGGTCAAGATAAGGGTCTTTACTACCTAAAAGGTATAAAAAGGCGTAGTCAGCTAGTTACTGGGCCGTATTTAAAACAATATCTTTGTTCTACTTCATCTACTTGAGAAGGTTGGCGGCGTCAATTGGCTCGTCGCCTTTAAATTTTACGATTTAATCCAAGTAATCCTATTTAGAAGCAGTGGGGTATTGAGCGTAATATACTGCCTTTTTATTATTATTTTCAGCGGGGGGATACCGAGTTGACTAGCAGTTAGACTTGCCACAACTCTAATATTTCTTGCCACTATTACGACGATAGTGTTTGCGGTTAACAGGTCCGCCTAAATCTTGGCTTTGTTAGCGCTAGCGTAGCTGTTACCTCTAGTTTATAACTTATGGGTTAGATCTTAGGCGTTATGGGCGCCTATATTTACAGTCGATGTAATTAACTACAATAAAGTCTTTTTCATACGCGTTAAGGAAGTTACCGGCTTAGAAGTATATATTAAATGAGTTTGGTATACGCGCCATCACGGTAGTATACGAGGAACGCAACTGGCTAAAAAAGCCTTTACAGGTTACATATAGGTGTTATAAGGCGTATTCGAACTCTTTAACACCTGTAACTACTACCCATACCCGTTCAAGAAATGTAGCTTTGCTAGAGTAAGCTTTCTCTATTGATTTTTAATATAATATTAACTTATCAAGCATTTAATTAAGTACGTCTATTGGTATTTCCTGCTTTTTCTTCTTAGCCATTATTGTAATTTACCGCGTTATGTCCCAGTCTGTATAATATTACGTAAGGTGGATGTCATATTCGAAGTTATTTTTCATGCCATCATAAATCTCGTAAAACGTAGTAACTTTGATTAAAAAGGTTAGATAATAGTTCCGGGCGTGCCCTTTAAGGATTCCGGAGAATAGTAAGAAAAAACCTAAAGATGAAACCTCCATCCATTTGAAAATATTTAAAAAAAGCATTATCTTGGAGTCGAGGAGGTTATAAGGCTTTCCGTTATACTTTTCTACGTTATTCCAAATCTTTATAAAATCCGTAAAAAGCTTGTAATTGATATTAATCATTTTGACAGGTCTTAAAGGAAGGTTACGATAGTTTTTAGCCTTAAATAATGTTCCCTAACAGTTTAAGCCTTAAAGCCTTCGAGGTACGGTGCTAAAGTTAATTGCCAATCGTTTAACTCGAGGGGTAAAGTCCTGTAGTAAGACCTATAGTGGGGTTTTGAGCGTAGGCAAATCTAAAGGGTGAAGGTTTTTAAAGAGCTTGGTGGTTATATTACGAAAAAGAAATAGGTACTTAAAAGTTTTAGAAGGCCTAATAATCTTGCTTAATTAATTGGTGTAAAGAGTTAACATAAATCCCTCTGGCCTCGTTAGAAGCCCTTGCTTTATGCGTTCAACCACCGCTGAAAGCGTATTTCGCGCAATCATGTAAGGGTGCTAAACTGCCAAGCAGGTCAGTAGGTTCCTCATTACCAACACGTAAAGAAACCTAAATTAGTTAAAAGTAAAGAAAAGGTCCCCCAAAACGTGTATATGGGCGTTAAGATTTCTTGAAAGCTTTTCTTTTAGGTCGTTCATCTTGTAAATATTCTTTAAGCTGTGCTAACTCGAAAAGTATTTCCGCCAATCTAGTAACGTTTCTCTTTGGTACGTAGATCCGTTGGTATTTAAGTTTAGCCTTTAGTTTAGACTTAATAGTCCCTTAGGTTATCTTTTATATATTAACAGTCCAGTTTCAAAAGAATTCACAGAATTTGAAAAATATGTCGTCAAGGTCTTCGTCATTGACATATTCTAAGATAAAGAAGCTGATAAAGTTAGTTAAATACTTTTCTATTAAGTTTTCGTAAATATATTGTCCCTCACAATTATAGTTATAATGCTTAGCAAACAGTTAACCAAGGGTTTCAATTGATTTTAGTCTAATAGGGTCGGTAATAGCTTTAAAGTGCTTTGTTGGTAGGCCTTAGACGTTGCAACGTTGTCAATTCGATTGGTCGAAGTAATAGTAGTATTGCAGTAGTCAGATAGTGGATGTATTATTTTAGGTTTGACAGACGGTTAGCTGGTTTTCACTGTAATTTGTATGTCCAATTTCTTGGCCCGTGACCTAGAGTGAAGTACAGCATACCGTACTCAACTTACACCCAATGCGGCAAGTTTTTACATAAAGTAATATACTTGTAGTGCAGTCAACTTTACTGTAAGTAAAGTTGACCTATTGCATTGTATGCAATACTATTTCAACACCGGCAGCTTTTTAGTTTGTATGCATACGTTAGTGTGGCTGACCAATCTTTTCCAGTTACCACTGATTTGCCTCCTTGTTAATTGGCTAAACCCATATTAATTCCAGTTGACTTCCATACTAAATTACATGCATTTGTTTGTAAATTGATCCTATTTGGCTTTAATCATTCCACCGTTCCGAGGCCCGAATTAATTAATTCCTATAAAAAATTCTTTCGCTACAAGTTTTTTCAAGTCTTTACTTTAACCGTACCACTTAAATAGATTACTATTATCAATCCCCTGACAATTTTACAGTTTTCCAGCATATTCCTATCCACCATTACGTAATTAGGCCTTTCTGAGCGGCCCATTAACGTAGCCCTCGATACGTATGATCAGCCTATTGCTATCCACAAACCTTTCTAGGGCTTTGTTTAGCGCCGCCTTTATTATAGTATCCGCGGGGTTGTCCTTGCCATCGATCCATCGAAACTCCTTAATCTTCCTCCCTTCGTAGGCTTTACGGAGTGTTATTACATCGATTATCACGCGTTTTTAGCTAGTGATTCCGAGCTTAAAAAGGTATTTGAAGAGGCCTTTTAAATCGGTATAAATTAATACCGGGATAGGAGTAATCTTTAGCTACCTATTAATAAGGTTAAAAGTTTCCTATAATTCTATACCTATATTGAAGCCTGTTATTATGTCGTAAACCTTCGATACCAATACATTTCGTATAATCCTTTTATATTTGACGAAGGTCCAGTAAATTAGGCTGCCGACAATATTAAATTGGTTTTTCCGTTGATTTTATTTGACTAGGGTAATTGAAAAGCCGGTTTGTAAAGATAAATCAGTGTTATTTGTAAAAAACCCGTCTGTAAAGATTATTAGTCTGGCCTTTGAAAGGTCGATTAGAACCATATTGATTCCTCGGTCCAGATTTTGCATTTGCTATTCCATCTTTTTATTTAGCCAGTCAGAGTTTTTATCCGTTAGCTCTTATATTTACACTGCGATGGAAAGTTTGTAAGAGGCATTCGGTTAATATAATGTAGTAATATAGCTGGCTTGAGCACGCTGTTTTAAGTACCACTAAGCTTTAATTTCGTTAATTTTGTTAATTATAGCTAAAACAGTGCCTTAGCCTGTCTAGCGAAAGTTAAGGCCGGTATTAACACTGAGTATACGGATTAATGATCTATTAAATTCAAGTTAGGTGTTTTCTGTTAACTTTATTACCAATTTGTAATTTAAAAACTTAAAGTCCTTAATCGCTTACTATTTCAGTATTATAAAGCTAACCGTTTCGACAAAAAAGATATCGTTAGTTTGTATACCTATTACACCAAAGTCCCTTTTTTACGTTACTAGTAGATGCGGATCGTACATTAAAGACCTTATCATTAGTTGTGATTGAAATTACAACTGGTAATTTAGGAATAAGTCGACGCTTATTTTAGCTAATTGGTATAGTGGTTTAATATATCGTATTACCGTAATTAAAGGGTGAATGATATGAAGTCTTTATGACAGTTTTAACAGTATAATCCGCTGTAAATCCGTTTCTAATTAAATGTAGGTTTACGTTGTATTATGGCCATTTAACGTAAACTTACCTTTAGTTTTAGTTAGCAAATTTATTTTTAAAACAACTATTAAACGTTAGCTATTTTTTTCAATCGTTAACGACTACATAAGAATCTAGTCCTTACCTTAATCGCTGTATCCTTAGGCGATTAATCATGATTTTTCGTACGGCTGCCCCGTAGTTTTTCTTTTAACTTCGTAGATAATCCGCGATTTGAAGATCGTAACGTTTGGGTTTTAAAGGTTGAAATCAGCCTTCGATACAAATTGTATAACCCTTCGAGTTTACAGGCCGTTTATCCTGACCTTGTTGCTTTCCTTAAATGGTTTGCCGAAAGTTTCAATAATCCTTTATACCCAGAGCTTTACTATTAAGTTTTTGTTATTCTTTTCTTTCCTGCTTACCTAAGTAGTATTATATATATGGCCCGATATATATTTCTCTTTTTTAATTTTTTTTTGTCGGAGGTTATCCGCACCGGCGGCGTTTTATCAGTTTGTTGATAATAGATAAAAGAGGTTCGTTTTAACTCGGTCGTTCAATTTGAAGAGCTTAAGTGTTTTCATCTTTGATGGCCCTAATATATAGTTTAACCTAAGTGATTCGAAAGGGTATAGGGCCGTTAGTAGTTTCGATAATTACTTTGGAGTTTGTAATACATAGTATTTTATACGGGCCCTTTTATTTGCCCAGCTTCTTCTATACGAGAACTTTACTTTATAGCGTCAAAGTAAGTACGTCGATTATTAAAGGGACGTTTTTGGTGTTAAAAGCGTTATTAACCTAACGTTGTACTAATTCTTTTCATATTTTTCTTAAAGCTTTGTTATAATTCGCAACAAGTTTTTAAGTATTTACCGAGGGCGGAGATTCACTCGTTAGGCGTAAGTACGCTTTAAATTCTAGAAGCGTTAGCATTAGGCCATTAGAGCCTATAATATCGTTTAAACCTTTTACTGCTATTTATAAGCGTGCCTCCAGATTCATAAAGCTTTCGATTTTCAGCGTAAAGATATTATACGTTCGAAGAAATAGGGAGTATACCTTCTTAACCTTTTTAATACTTTAATAGGGTTTTATAAGTACCTGTTTACATTGGATACCCATTATTTTGGTATCGTCTTAAAACTCCGCCACCGCAAAATCAGTACCAGTATCGTAAAAAAAAAAGTTAGGTAGGCTCAAGTACGTGTTAATCTATAGTATCCTTAGCGTTTCCTACGTATATTTTACCTAAAGAGACTTTAAAAACTTCGCCCTATAAAAAAAGTTTGCGGAGTTAATAATATAAAGAATATGCTTATTATTTAGGTAAAATATATTGATAAATATCTTGTAATTAAAATCATTATCATCTTTCAAAATAAAATTAAATCTTCGGGGGGCTTAGGTATATGTTTGGCAGTAGTAGCAAAGTCTTTCAATAGTTTTTAGGGAAAAGTATTCCATATCATTATTCCTTACGGACTTTACGACCTTATATAGCCTATTAACGGTTGGGTAGTTAAAACGTCGGTGTAATTAACTTATTTCGGACTTTATTAGGTTTAATACCACTATTTCCGGGCTTTAAAAATAAAGTTATAAGTGTCATTACTTAAGGGCAAGTGGAAACCTCTAACTATTTTTAACCAATTCGTTTACGTTAACGTTAACTTTAACGCCGAAAGTCTTTATATCCTTTAAACAAAGTAAAAAAGGAGTAGTTAACTTAAAGATATAAAACGTCACTACGCCAATAATAGTTCGAACTACCGTTGTCCCTAGTGATAATAGTTGTTTGCCTGAGCTAAAGTTAACTTTAGCCTTGCCAATATTGTAACGATTAATTTCAGTAAATGTAATGCTTTCTCTCCGCACTTCCACGTACTGCGAATAGCCTCCTATTAAGTACTTTACTGCCCTTATATCTGGCATAATGTCTTAAAACGTATAGTTCGTATAGCGATTATAAAGGTTAAAGGTATATAAGGGGTTAAGGGTTTAGTTAAGGCAAAGGTAAGAGTTTTTACCATTTAAACGATATAAAAAGACGTAGTCGGCTAGTTATTAGGCCATACCGGGAGTAGTATTTTTTTCGTGCTACTTAATTTTCTTAAGAACGTTGGTAGCGTTAATTAACTCGTTACCCTCGAAGTCTGTGATTTAATTTAAGTAGTCTTATTTAAAGGCAGTGGGTTATTAAACGTGGTATATTGACTTTTTATCATTCCGTTTAATAGGGGAGTGCCGAATTAACTAACATCCGAACTTACTACAAATATAATATCTTTTATTACTATTATGACGATAGTATTAACGGTTAATAATTTCGCCTAAATCTTAGTTTTATTAGCGTTAATGAAGGTATTGCCTTTAGTCCAAAGCCGAGGTCTAAGGCTTACCCTTAAGCGTTATAGAAGCCTATACTTACGGTCGATGTAATTAACTACAGTAAGGTCTTTTTTATCTACGTTAAGGTAGTTGCCGGCTTAGGAGTATATACCAAGCGGATTTTATATACGCGCTATTAAAGTGGTAAACAAGGAACTTAACTGGCTAAAAAAGCCTTCGCAAGTAATATTTGAGTGTTATAACGCGTATTAAAATTTGTTAACACCTGTAATTGTTACCTGTACCTATTTGCGAAGTATAGCTTCACTAATATAAGCTTTCTCTATTGCTTTTTAATATATTATCAACTTGTTAAGCATTTAATTAAGGATGTTATTAGTAATTTCCTCTCCTTTTTCTTTACCATTATTATAGTTTATCTCGTAGTAGCCTAGTCTATATAGTATTACGTGAAATGGACTTTGTATTTGAAATAGCCCTTTATAACATCGTAGATTTCGCAAAATGTGGTGGTTTAAGTTAAACAGGTTAGGTAATAATTTTCAACTTGACCTATAAGGATTCCAAGAAACAATAAGTAAAAATCAGAAAGTAGGACCTTTATCTACTTGTAGACATTTGGAAAAGGCATTATCTTCATTATAAGGAGGTTGTAGAGCTTTTTGTTATACTTCTTTATATTATCCCAAATCTTGGAGAAGTCCGTTATAAGTTCATAATTGATATTAATCATTTTAATAGGTTTTGGAGGAAGATTGCGATAGTTATCTCAGTTCTAAATGGTATCTTCTAGTAGTTTAAACCTTGGGACTTTCGAGGCACGTTGTTAAGGGTAATTTCCAGTTGCCTAGCCCGAGGAGTAAAGTCCAGTAATAGAACCTGTGGTAGACTTTCGCGCGTGGGCAAATTTAAAGGGAGAAGGTTTTTAAGAATTTTAAAGGGCTTAGCGACTGAATTATCAAGGAGCGATGGATATTTAAAGGCTTTAGGAGGCCTGACGATCTTATTCAATTGGCTAGTTTAGAACGCCAACGTTAATACCTTTGGCCGCATTGGCGGCTATTGCTTTACGTGCTCTGCCGCCGCTGAGGGCATACTTCGCGTTGTTACGTAGAGGTATTAAACTGCTAAGTAGATTATCAGGTTCCTTATTAACAGTACATAAAGAGGTTTAACTTAGCTAAGGGTAGGTTAGGGGTCCCTTGGAACGTATATGTGAATGTTAATATTCCTTAATGGCTTTCCCTTTTCCTTAAATATCTTAGAAATTAGATTTTAAAGGCATTCTTTTTGTTAATCTAGTTTAAAAAGAGGTTTCACTAATCTCACTAGGGTTTTATTAGGAATATAAATACTTCGATGTATAACTTCCTCTTTTATCTTGGCCTTAACTGTTCGTTAAATCATATTTTATATATTAAGAGTTTAGTAGTTAAAGAACTCGCGTAAGTTTTAAAAGGCGTGGACGCCGCAGCTGTATTTGTTACTGAGATTCGCGTCGATAATATACTGACCCACATAGTTAGTCAAGTGGGCTTTAGTTAAGATTTCGTTAATATTCGTAATTCAAAGTTGTTAGTCGTAATAGTCGATGAAAACTAATCCGAGAACTTCAACTTTTTTTATATATTTCTGACTTAGAGTTATCTTGACGGTTTGGCTTATATAGGACGTGTAAAACGTGTAAGGCGTGGAACTTGGTAATTTTCGGCATAGAGGGCTTAGTGTTTTGGCGTATAGTCGTATGTGAACTTGGCGATTCGGTATGGAGTCACGTGATGTAGCTTTTTCGGTGCGATTTGGCAGTTCTTTGTATTTTTGTTTAAAACAGCGAACTTAACGATTAAATTGGTATAGGGATTAAAAAGAGTAAAGTAGGGCAAAAGTTTAATATAGAGGGTAAGGTCGAAGGTCGTTGTTGGTGGTAGAGGGCGGAGGTTGTTTATTGTGGTTATTTGGCATAGGGACTTAGTCGTTTTTCTATAGTAGTAACACTCGCAGTAGTACTGAATTAGTCGTTTGCCAACTTGCCAAACTTTGAGACTTTTAACAGTCAATCTCAACATTTTTAAAAAGGATCTTTAATGAAGATTTCTTGGTGTTTTCAGTGGAGATACCGTCGCTACCTCTAAACTGCCGTGAAAACTAACGCAGCCTACAAGTTCTCTCTACTTACTGCCGTGAAAACCAATGCAGTAGTAAAGGCTCTTTGTAAGAATATTTCCTTTACTCCAACAATCGTTTAACTTAAAGCGTCACCGGAAAGTAGCTTCTTCTTTTACTTATCTAATCTGTGCTTAACCTAATAAGCAATAATCAGTGTTGGTAGGCCTTGGACTTTACAACGTTGTCAATTCGATTGATTGAATTAACAGTAGTATTACAGTAGTCAGATGGTTGAGTATTATTCTAGGTTTGGCCGACCACTAGCCGGTCTGCACTGTAATTTGTATAGCCAATTACTTGGCTCGTGCCCTAGAGTGAAGTGCAACGTACTGCACTCAACTTACACCTAATGTGGTAGGTCTCTATACAAATCAATACACTTGTAGTGCAGTCAACTTTACTATAAGTAAAGTTAACCTACTGCACTGCATGCAATACTATTTCAACAGCTTATTAAAATTAGCTATTTTGGTGTTTTAGTTTTTGTAGGACGTGTAAAACGCGTAGGGCAAAGAACTTGTTAATCTTAAGCGTAAAGACTTGGAATTTTAATGTGGAGTCGCGTGACGTGGCTTTCTCAGTACAACTTGGCGATTCTTGGTATTTTCCCGCTTAAAGTAGCGAACTTGGCGATCGAAGTAGCGTGGAAAGTAAAAAAGAGTAAAGTGTAGGCAAAGGTTTGATATAAAGGGTAAGGTTAGAGGTTATTTGTTATTGAAGGTTGTAGGTAAAGAGCGAAGGTTATTTGTTATTATAGGCCGTATGACTTAGTTCTTTTTTTTACAGTAGTAGTACTCGTAATAGTATTGACTTAGCTGTTTGCCAACTAGCCGAACTTTAAGACTTTTGAAAGTCAATTTCAACGTCTTTAAAAAAGGGTAATGAAGATTTATTAGTGTTTTCAGTAACGATGCCGTCGCTACCTTTAGTTTGCCGTAAAAATCGACGTAACTTAGAAGTTTTCTCTACCTATTGCCGTAAAATGTTATAACCCAGACAACGGTTGGGTCAGGAAACAGGCCAGCATGCAACTAAGCCACAGAGAGCTTGTAGCCCAACACATTAGGCGGGGAACATCGCTTATGTAAGCAAGGTGACTAAGTAAGTCACGTGATGGATCAGTATAGATCAGTTACTGATTCAAGGTGAGGCTACATTGGATCAGTAAGGATCAGCCACTGATCCAAGGTGAGGCAGCACTAGATCAGTGGGATCAGTGCGGTGATCCAAACGATCTAGTACTGAAGATAGTATGAAGGCAATAGGATATAAGGACACGGTCAGTACCATAGATAGCATTTCCTTCATAGCTCTTCAGTTGTCAATGTAAGTATTCAGTTTACATATCTGAATAGCTTAACGGCTAATGATCATCCTATAGCACAAACACACATCTTTTTGATATTGCACCTTTGTTACCTCTGCTACCTTACTGCTAACATAAACCCTCTGACACCTTCTATTTACTCACGGGTATTTAGTGTGATGATGACATAAAAACCGACGCAATAATAGAGGCCCTTCGCAAGAATCTTACCTTTACCCTAGCCGTAGCATAAAATATAATAACCGGAAAGTAGCTTCTTCTTTTACTTAATCAATCTATGCTTAACCTAACAAGCACTAATTAGTGTTGGTAGAGCTTTAAACGTTGCAACGTTGTCGATTCGATTAGCCGATGTAACAGTAGTATTACGTGGTCAGGTGGTGGATGTATTGTTCTAAGTTTGGCAGACCGCTAGCCGGTCTGCACAGTAATTTGTATAGTCAATTGCTTGACCCGTACCTTAGAGTGAAGTGCAGCGTACTGCACTCGACTTACACCCAATGCGGTAAGTCTCCACAAAGCAATACACTCAACTTGCAGTACAGCTAACATTATTTACAGTAAAGTTGACCTACTACACTGCATGTAGTACTATTCCAATAGAGGGTCTTAATTACTTCCTTCCTAGCAAGATCGTTAACAATATTAATTCCAACGTATTTTAAAGTTATTGTAACTAAGGTTTGAAGGTATAATAGGGAAAAAAGTAGCGTAAAGTGAAAGTCGTAAATTGTTTGCCATCAAAGTTGTTATTGTAGTTAAACGTTTTAGGTTTTAGTCGTTTTTCTATTTAAATTTTGTAGTAGTAATGCTTGTAATAATAATGATTTTGCCGTTTGATTTAGTTGTTTAGCAACTTGGTCACTTGACGATTTTTGAGACCTTTAGCGGTTAATCTCAATGTAAAAATAGTTTAATGAAGGTTTTTTGGTGTTTTTGATAGCGATACTGTCATCGCTTTTGAATTGCTGCGAAACCAGACACAATTTAAAAGCTTTTCTTACTATATCACCGTGAAAATTGACATAGTATTGTAAAGACACTTAGCAAAAATATTTCTTTTACCTTACTTAAGTAAAGCGTAACTAGAAAGTATCCTTTTATTTTACCTAGCTTATTTATGCTTTACCCAATCAACACCAGATCAGTATTGGTAGGTTTTTATGGTTGCAATATAGTTGTTTCGAATCTCTAAACGAAGTAACTGATACTACATTGAAAGTGGTGATGTGGTACTTCTAAGTTTGGTAGACTGCTAGCCGGTCTGCACACTAATTTATATGTCCAATTGCTTGGCCCGTGCCCCAACTTGAAGTGGGTACCTACTGCACTAAACTTGCAGTCAATGCAGTCAAATTCCACAAACTACAGTCAATTTGCAGTCAGTATAATCAACTAACTATAAGTAAAGTTGACTTGACTGTATTGCAATTAACTCAATTCCAATAGATATAGAAGAGAGTGGGGCACTATATACTTAGTATATTGTCCGGTCTTTTGAAAGGTTTAGAAACTTTGACTATAGTTACTTGGGAAGCCTTTAGATAGATAGGTATGCGAAATTTACATACGAAAGACCTTATAGACCTTTGAGAATTTTCGGATCTTTGTCTGTATTACGGATCTTTTTTTTGAAACGATGAAGAAACAAGTTACGATCTAAATAGATTTATTTTAACGCCCGCCAGTTATAATAATGTTTTACGTCCGCCGGAGATATTTACATGTTGCGTTTGTCAACCTATTATAAACTACGAGTTTTATTCGCCTAATAATTTTATTACGGTGATTATAAGAGTATTAATAGTCGGTGTTCGTTATAACCGTTTCCATTGTTAGGAAAAGGTAGGCTCTAGAGAAGAATAGAGGGCGGCGGTAGGCCCGGCAGAAGGGAGGGAAGTAAGGAGTGACGACGGGTGTATTAGTGACGGGCTTATTTTTAATTGAGCTTGTTTCGTCACCATTATTATTATTGTCGTCGCTATCGGCACCGTCTCTACCAAAAGAGGAAATCCGGTGCACCGGCACTATATTGAAACCAGCTAATAATGCCGCGACCATAACCTACGCTATACCTTCCTCTACTATTTCGATAACGATACGAAGGGGTCGCCGAGGAGCGGTTAGACTTTTAACCAACGCCTTTGTGGTGACGTCGGTATGGTAAACGATTAAAAGCTTAGTGGTAATAATGGCGACCGAAATATACCCGCCTTAACGTTTTGTTATTATTACTTATTGGTATTAAACTCCTTTACATGAAGTTCAAACTGATGAAACTTTTATAAGCGTAACAGGCACATTTTACGCTGGTCCTTCTTTTATTAATATAAGCCCAATTTTTACCGTTATATAGAGGGAACCAATATAATCCATATAAAACTAGGTTATATAAGGTTAAATGTGGGTAAAGGGGGCTATATGAGCTGGGGTGAGTGAGGGAAGGAAAGAGAAGAAATTGAGAGAGGGAAAGGCGCATGTGCGTATAGGCTTTTTAGGCACCTTTAGACCCGCTACAAGGGCTCGGAAACGGCGGCGTAAACGCGTAAAAATCTTCTCTTTTTTAACAGTATTACTACTTTTATTAGTATAGGGACCCTTACCAATAACGGATTCTAGTACGCAAAAGTTATTTACTAATTAAAGGTAGTATTTCATAATATATAGGAGAAGGTAATAGATATAATTTATTTTAATCCCAAGTAACATTTTATTTTATTTTAGATATGCGATGTATAGATTATTATACGTATAAGGATCCTACAATGATACTTTATGGGGCCTAACACACGCGACCGCAACGCATTTTACTCTCTCCCTTTTCAAAGGTTGTTTTCCACATATTTGCTTTACAGGGCTTTTTTTAAGGGGTCTATATAATCGTATCCCCAGCGCAAGCAAGCGCCGAGCGGGGACTAATTAGGCCACGTCTCTAGGCCCGACCAGGGCTACAGTTTACACGCCTACGGGTCTCTAAACTATGGGGCACCCTTAAGTTCTTGTTTAGAAGGATGGCTTGGAAGCCCTAGAGCTTGCATAGGTCTTTAGAGGACCCGGGTTATGATAGATGTTGATTCATATAAGTTGAGCCACGCCACACAGCTTTTGTTAGCAAGGTTACCCACCGCATAAACCACCCTTTTGCACATGTGTACATACTAGTATAAATGTCGCGAAGTGTAATCATTGTCGCTGTGCATGTAAAAACGATCCATCTCAGGTGGCAACATGTTGTGTCAAAACCCAACCGATGCTATTCCACGATGTTCCTAACCCTACTCCTATCCAGTACATACGTACAAAACAATGCTATAAGCAACTCTTGCAGCACCGTCATGTCTTTCAGCGTGCATGCGTGGCATGGCATCGTCTCTGTCTGGTCGTGTGCATGCTCTTTTTACAAGACGCTGGCATTCTCATGCTCTCCGTGCACGCTCGGTCGCAGTGTTCCTCCATATTTGCCTCCTTTCTCTTTCCCAGCGAGACCACTCATCCATGCATGCAATCTCGCATTTTGGCCCAATTATTTCCAACCACGTTCTTCTTTTCTTCCATTGTGTAGTACCCAAAGAGGCCTAGAGTGACAATGCCAAAAGAAAAACCGCCGCCAAACTTCCAAGATAGACTAGACCGCTGATACCGCTGATTACAACCGCTCATAGAATACGCCGGAACAGCGCAGATTGTCCGTGGAGCCCGGGTAATAGACCCAAGACAGGAGCCAACATTACAACAACGTACCCGACACTTCTTTTAGTGCACACTTTAGTTCGCGACCTCTTCCTCGACCCAGCCGTTCAGGCCGCCCTGAATAGCGAGCCCGTAGTTGCCCATACCGCCATAGCTGGCTTGGTATTGGTGTCCACGGCGCGCACCGTCGTCGCCGACGTTGCTTTGCATGCCGTTCGGGCTCACACCTCCGGTGTTTTCGAAACCGGGCCCAAAGGCCGGCAGACTCACTGCTCGGCTATGCTGGCCACGGGCGTTGCTGGGCGCAAGGAGTCCACCCACGGTAGTAGGCCCAGCCCCAGCAGAGTTCTGAGTTGCATAGCCATTGGAGATGCTGGCAGACTGACCGTGTCCCGAGATGGACCCGTCGGGTATCTGCAGCTGAAGCTCGTTCGGCGATGAGGACGCCGTGCCGAAGAGCACAGCCTGCTGAGCAGCAAGAGCTTGGTGCTGTTGGTGGTGGTGTGCCTGAGCCTGTTGAGACACCTGGTTCAGATACAGGGTCAAGGGGTTGACATTCTGGCCAAAGATGGGCTGTTGACCACCCATCTCCGTAGGTGATCCGCTCTGAGGAGCCTGCTGTGACTGAGGAGACGATGCCTCGTTGCGGGGCGATCCAGCTCCCTGCTGAAGTTGCCGGGGCGGGTTTCCACAGCGGTCTTTGCCGAAATTGACCTTGAACTTCCTGTACTCCTCCTTGCTGCGGACAGCCTCGATAGCCTTGATAGCATTGGCAATGTTGGTGAAGTTGACAAACGCGCAGCTCTTCTCCCTCAGGGTGTTGACGAGTTCGATCTCACCAAACTCGGAGAAATCCTGTCTCAGCCTCTCCTCAGTCCATGTCTCATCCAAGTTGCCAATATAGACGTTTCGCGACGCGCCACCACTGACGGCCAATGCAATCGCTGGAGGAAGGGCACCAGAGTGCTTGCCCCAGCCAATCTTCAAACGGCGGTTGTGAATCATCAAGCCCTGGATGTTGCTCAGGGCGTAAAAGGAGGCGGCGGCAGTAGGGTCGATGAAGGTGACGAAGCATATGTGCTTGTCCGGGATATACCGAATGTGGTGCAACAGACCACCTCGCACAACATTGCAGATCTCCTCAATGGTGGTCTCGGGGTGAATGTTACCCAGGTAAATGGTCCTGTTCCCAAGATTGTTGATGCCACCAGCAGTGGTGGCAACAGCAGCGGCAGCCACGGACTGCTGAGCAAGGGCACTGGAAATCAGATCGCGGTCGGCGCCAGTCAGCATGTGAGCATAGCCAGGAGCAATGCCCAGGTACTGCGCTGCATTCTGCTGCTGTGTCTTGGAGACATAGGCACAGCGATCCTTGCCGTAGTACACTCGTCGCGGAGACTGCCACTTCGCTTCTTGAGGAAGCTGGGAGACAGCTTTGATAGCATTGGCAATCGACAAGAAGTGAATAAACGCAATGTTCTTCTCGCGGACGATCTTGACGGTATCAATGGCACCAAACTTGCCGAGGTCCTCCCTGATCTCCTCCTCCGTAATCTCCTCCGGCAGATTGCCCAGGTACACGTTTCGAGAGGCCCCAGATTGCTGAACAGCAAGGGTAACAGAGGTGGGCACTTGAGAGGGCTTGCCCCAGCCGACCTTGATATCCTGTCCTTTGATGCAGAGCTTTTTCAAGATGGCATCAGAGTGGAAGTGTGTGGCGGAGCTGGCATCCAGGAATGAGACGAAGGCACAATTCTTGTCGGGCAGCAGCCTGACAGACTCAATCTGACCGCTACGGACGTGGCTCAGAATCTCCTCGGCAGGTGTATCCTGGGGGATATTTCCCAAGTAGACCGTACGGCTCGTTCCACTGCCTACCGGGCTCATGGACGCAGGCGAGCCGGGATTCATCTGCATCTGCAATTGTCCACCCATGTTGCCGTAACCGGTCGTGGGCGACTGGGGAAAGAATTGAGGCGCTCCATAGGTCGAGGGGGAGACGAGTGTCTGGTAACCGACGGGTGACATGGGCTGCTGAACAGGGCTTCCGATTCCATTCTGCTGGTGACTGTTCTGCTGGACCTGCTGGTAGGCGCCCATGTTCTGGAACGGGGTGTTCGCGAATTGAGCGGGAGTGCCGGGCTGGAAGGGGCTTCCGAGAAGCAGCTGAGAGGGGAGCAGAGGCGTAAACTGCATGTCGAAACCAGTGCCAGGAGTGGCCATGTCAGCCAAGCTATGCTGGTGAAGACTCTGCTGGTGTACACCCTGGGTGTTGATGGTGGGGATGTTGCCTCGGCGCGGGTGCCTGTCGGCAAAGCCCACAATGTTGGAATTGAAGGCGCCATGGGAGAAGCCGGTCTCGGAGCTGGAGGGCTTGGAGGCATGGCCAAAACGACCCGAGCCACCGCTTGGGCCAGCCTGGCCAATGGGTCCTGGATGGTCCATCCCTAGAAGATGAGGAGGGACGAGGTTGTCCCGACCAACGTGAGATAGGACAGCCGTTTTGAAAGATGTGAAAGTGCTCCCCAGAGAGAAGCACGCGTGGAGAAGCTGAAGCAAGTCGTGGTGAAGGGGCACCAGCGGGTATCTCGAGGTTCACAACCAGCGGCAGTGCACGAGGTGTCGTGTTGGTAAAGCTGCTAGAGACGAGCGCGACCAAGCTGAAGTCGAAAGGACACACGGCGCCACAATCAGGAAGTCGAAGAATACAAGAATATGCGGCGTGTGCAGTATGGCGCGTGGGAGTCGCAAGGATCGAAAGGTTGAACGGAGCTTGAAGAAGCTGAGAAAGAAGACGAGGGCGGTGGCGGTCCAAGTTGGAGGGGCCCAAAGTGCGGCGAGTCGAGGGTGGATGGGTATAAGTTCAGGCCGAACGGTGCACCAGGAAAGGACTGGCGTTTCTGTGCCCTCCACTTCTGTACTCAGACAAAGAGTTGCAACGGTCGGTGTTGGTCACGCGAGGCAGCTGAGGGTCTAGCGAGTCGAGGAGCGGGAGATGGGAGGCGGGACAGAGACAATGCCACGACGAAGCGTTGTTCGATCGTTGACGGGCCAGCAGTGCGTGTTGCTTGTTGCTTTGCTTCAAGCGAGGCTGGCTTGACAGCTTGATAAAGTATCCCGGACGGGCACAAGCAAAAAGGACACAACAGAAGGATGCTGAGGAACGAGCGTCTGTGTGTCGGCGTAGCGCGGTCCGAGACTGGTTTGGTCTGGCTGGGGCTGGGCAGCAGAAGATCGAAGTCTGCCAGTCCACGCAAATTAGAGAAGGGGGCCCAAGGGGGCAAGGCAAGGCGAAGGCGAAGGCGAACGAAGAGAAGAAAGGAAGCTCAACTCAGGTAGCTCGCGGGTTGTTGCATGAATGGAGTAACAGGGACAAAAGGTGAAGGTGAGAAGGTGAGAAGGTGAAGGTCGGTCCAAAAACGGGTGAGCGAGGAGCGACCGAAAGAGGAGGTGGATGAATGTGAAAGCTGAGGAAAAGGGCAGTGTGGAAGTAAAAGAGGAGGAGGAAGGACGCAGGGCAGAGTAAATGCAAAGGTGGCAGAATATCCAAATCGAGTGAGGGTCAAGGAGGGTCAAGGAAGAGAGAACTCAGGCAATTTGTAAATTTGCGGGGCGGCAAGCGGAGAATAGCACGATTAAGATTGAATGACAAGGCTCATGATCCTTCCACCGGAAAGGTTAGTGTACTACTATGTATGTAGTTACTTGGGTAGTACCAGCACAGCAACAATTGAGTGCGAGAGGAAGGAGGCAGGAGGCAGGAGGCAGTATGCAGTAGGCAGTAGGCAGGAGGCAGGAGGCAGGAGGCAGGAGGCAGGAGGCAGGAGGCAAGAGGCAGGAGCGGCAGAGCAGGCACCACTGCACCGCTGGGTCCAATTTAACTTCCTCTTGCCCCACCTGGCCATGTACTGTGTATGCCATGTATACCGGTTGTATACCGGTATACATGGCCAGGTAGTCTGGTGCAATCAATGTTCGGAACCGAACCCAGAACCTCAGCGTCGGTAGCTCTCCTGTTCCAATGGCGATCCGAATGTGCTTGGTTCTTTGATCACATCCACATCACTCTTACCTTCTTCGGACTTCAAAGATCATCAACACTGAATCGTCCCGGGCCCAGCCGATCACCTGCCTCATTGATCCATTGATGCCCATCACATTGCATCAAGGTGGACATTAGTAGCCAGGTCCTCCTTACATCCCATCCCGTCCCCGGCGCCGTTCAGGTACATAGATAGTACTGTCCTTCCCACCATGCCGGGCCAGCATCTCCTGCTTATTGTTACCGGTTGTTCCTCCACACTCCACAATATCACGACATTGAAATATGCCGGCCGACCCATGGTCGTTGCCAACGGCACAGGCACAGGCTCAGGCTCAGGCACAGGCACAGGCACAGCGTGGTGCTGTACTGTCCTAGTACAGTCCTAGTACTTTGCAGTCGCACGGAACCATCTCATTAACTCTCCGAGTCAGCTTGACCTGATTAGTCTTTCCACGAGTCGACCTGCGAAACTGACAGAGAAACGAGGTGGCGACGAACTCAACATCTTGCGTGCAGCTGCCGGATATTTCCATTCCGCCGCGGGGAAGGGGGGCCCCAATGCGCCAAGCAAACCTCCCTCGCGAAGCGCCAGGCCATCCCATCCCATCCGTCTCCCTCTGCCCTCTGCTGACTCCAGAGGGCATTGATGGCATAAGCCGTCCGTCAGGCCAGGTCTGTTCACTTTGGACGCCCAAACTGTCGACACAATTCCGCAAGGCCCCGCCCTTCGTCTGCTGCTCCACGGACTGTCCGTTTTGGAAAACATAACAACGCGCACAGCCTGCTGTTGCCCCAGTGCCCACGGGCCGAGAGCAAGGCTGACTGGCAGGAGTCCTACTTCTAGCCTCCGACCACCGAGGCAGTCTAGGGGGGAGGGGGGGGAGAGAAAGGGGTGCGTTCCTCGGGATGATCGGAATCCGGGGAGGAAGGGCTGTTCATCCGGAGACTGTGCCGACTAGGGCCGCGGCCTTTTTGACAGCGCAAGCTTGCCCGCGGCGCCCTTCTGCAGACCAGATCTCTTGCAAACACCAAACGTCGGGGATGTCGCAGACGTCAAGCCGTCCATCCTTTAGGTCATGTCGACAGAGAATGGCATAGGTCCTGCATTTACCAGTACGGAAGCAACATGTCTACAGTTGTATCTAAGCCCAACCCACAAGGTAGTCATCACTTATCCGGCGCGTGCTTTTTGTTGAATTCCAATATATAACCGAACTGCATCCTTCCGGACCAGCTCTTTCGAGACAAGTAGCAAATACATGACAGCTATTGTACGGTAGTGCAATAGTGTTCCCGTTGCATGCAAGGTGAAAACCCTCCATAGCATCTCGAAGATACATTTGGATTTTGTCCAATGCAAAGCTATTTATACATGCTATAAATGATGAACTTGTAGGCAATGCAACACCACCATTGTTTTCGTATCGGCTGAGAAATTCATGAAATGCGAAATTACCTGACCGAGCCCAGTCCGTATGTATGCTGTTCATGTGCACAGTAGTTTTGGAGGTACCTTACCCGGATACTAAATCGCGAAAGAGCATGCCAAATCAGCCAAAAAATCGCACGCTGGATCAGTTGCACCCCCAGGCGAAGCCTTAGTGCGCAAGGATCAAGACTGGTTGTCTGCAAGGGGGGTCCCCCAACAGAGAGAGTGTGAGTGTCAATGTTTTGATGCCACGGGGCCGCAAGGCCAGCAACACTATCTGGCAAGGTACGCCACACTCCTAAACCCCAGAGGGGGTAGGTCACCCCCCCCCCCCCAATAGGAAGATATAAAAGAACCGACTCCTCAGAAAGTGACATTGAACCTCTCAACTCGTCAGACGGGGCCAAACCTACCTACCTACCTACCTACCTGCGGCAGAGCTTGGCCTCCCTCAGTTGGCGAATTGAACAACGACCGACCGCCCGGCGGCCCGACCGACCGCTCGGCATTCCAATAAATAAAAATAACATGAGCAGAAATGCCTTGACCGAAGCGTGGCGCCCCCGCCGGCACACCTCCCACTTCTGCAGGAACCGAGCGCGCGTATCCGCATCTATTTCCATCCCACGTCTTTCCTGCATGACAAG
>JASMMZ010000003.1:13056646-13138313 GCA_038502455.1 Anisogramma anomala | reverse complement strand
GAGATGAGATATGGAAGGGCAAAAGATGCGTGATGATGAAATGGCCTGTTGGGCGGTCGGTGGCTGTTTCCTTTGTGTGTGTGTCTGTGAGTGTGTGAGTGTGTGTGCATATTGTAGCATGTTGTACCACTTTCTCACTTGAGCGGTCGCGCGATTCGGATGGCCCAACTCGGCAGAGTGAGTGAGTGCCCTGGTCGATTACACCGATTAAGTACACACACAGTCGGGCGCGAATAGGCGTGCCAACTCCACTACATCTGTTACACGGGAAACAACTCTATTCCTCAAAACCCCACAGCGCTTCATATCATCGACACAGTATCACCCTCCAGAACAGCACTGTGCTCCGCCAACGCCGCTGGCTCCACTCCTTTCACCGCCCAGCCAGGGGGGGGGCAGGGGGGAGGGGGGTCTGCGGCGTTGGAAAGTGGAGATCGCTGCATCATTTATGCTGCATGAGCAAGGTGACCGCCATGCTGGTTGATAGGCTGCGCTGAGAAATCTGGTCCCTGGATTTAGGGCGGCGGCCGATGCGAGATCCTTGGCTGTGCAGCTGGTGCCCGAAGCGAGGCAGCGGCGCATTGACAGGCGCGTGTCGATCACTTCTACGCTGGATCGGACCCCTGGGAACCGTTGAGATTGTTCAGAACTGAACTGGCCTCCGCCAAAGCAACTGACGAGCAACGAATCTATTCTAGTCTACCAAGGCGCAGCGTTCAAAAGAGTTCGCAAAGCATCCTGCATCGTCGCCCGACTCCCGCCCGCTTTAAGGCTTGCAACGGCCCATGAACCGAGGGTACATGCAGCACGTCCGGACCGTGTGCTGGTTCGCCAGCCAGGCCAGGAACCGCTCGAGGCCGAGCCCGTAGCCGCCGTGCGGCGAGGTGCCGTATTTGCGCTGGTCCAAGTACCAGTAGTAGGGCGTCGGGTCGATCTCGTGCTTCTTGAACGCCTCCAGCAGCTCCTCGTAGCCCTCCATGCGCATCGAGCCGCCCACGATCTCGCCCACGCCCGGCATCAGTACGTCCACCGACTCGGTCACGCGCAAGTCGCTGGGGTCCTTCTTCATGTAGAAGGCCTTGATCGCCACCGGGAAGTGCGTCAGGAAGATGGGCTTGTTGATGGCGTCCGTCATCTTGCGCTCCGCGGCCTCGGCGATGTCGTCGCCAAACACGTGCGGGTTGCCCTCCTCGTTCAGGATGGGAGGGTCTTGGGCGTTCAGCCTGCGGGGTGCTTAGTATGAGGACGTGTCACAGGGTGAGTCATGGTGTGACGGGGGCGCTTACCAGTCGATCGCGTCGGTGTACTTCATCCGCATGAACGGACGGCTGGGCTTGTGGAAATCGGGGTTGACGATCTTGATGTACTCGGCAGTCTCCTCGTCCGCCAACACCATGTCCACAACGCCGCAGATCATGTCTTCCAAGTGCTGCAGGAGGTCGTCGAAGGTTAGGTAGTCCAGTTCAGCCTCAATATGAGTGTACTCAGCCAAATGACGGCGGGTCAAGCTCTTCTCGGCGCGGAAAGACTTCTCAATGCAGTAAACGTTGCCCATGGAGGGCAGGACAGTCTCCAGGTACAGCTGAGAGGACTGGGTGAGGTATGAGTCCTCGCCGTAGTAGTTGAAGCCAAACAGCGTAGATCCACCCTCGACCTGTGTCTGCACCAGAGCAGGAGGGGACACCTGCCGGATCTTCAGCTGTTTGTACAAATGCCTGAAGGCATAATCCACCTCGGATCGGATCTTCATGACAGAGGAGGCTTTCTTGCCCCGCAGCACCAGGTGTCGGCTGTCGAGCATGTCGGACTCCCAAGGATCTTGGTTGTACGAGACCTTGTTGGTGATGGCCTCCAGATCCGTAGGCGCAGCGCCAATGACCTCGTAGTAGTCGACATGGAGCTCGCGGTTGTCGGGGGTCTTGGCCGCAGCGGGCGCCTTCTTCATCTCGCCGTACAGGACGAGAGAGGCGCTTCGGGCCAAGGTGAGAGCGTCGTAGGTCTGAAGCAGGGGGCCGGCCGGTATTATACATTGAAGGAAGCCATAGCCATCTGTCAACATGATGAAGGTCTAAGTCATCCAATGTCAGCTGGTTGCCCAACACAATGCGATGCATTTGCCCAAGGTGTAGCGTACCGCCTGCTTCTGGGGTCGCAGCTCGTCAACGCGACCGTACACCTTGACGCGTGCGCCCTTCTTGTCGCCCTCGCCCAGCTCGACGCTCTTGTCATCGATGCGAATCTTCTTGGCCTCGGGTAGGCTGAAGTCCTGCTTGATGACGACCTTCTTGGAGGCCTCAAGGTTGGCCTGTCGCTGTTTCAGGGCATCACCCTCCTTCGCGTCGGTGGCGGCCTTCTTCTCCAGCTTCTTCTTTTGGGCTTGGACGGCGGATGTGGCTTTTTTGACGGCGCTCTTTGCGGGCTCCTTCCACTCGAGCGCAGCGGCAGGGTCGTCACCGCTCTTGGAGGCACGCGAAAGGTAGGTGGTGGACTCGTTGTCGAGGTTGGCGATCATGGCATATGCCAGGCTCTTGTAAGGCTTTGCCTCGGAGCCGTCGGCGGAGGCATCGTCGTGGCCCGCATCGACGTCGACGTAGCGCTTAGGGGCGCCATCGAGCTTGATTCGCTGTGCGAGTTCTTGGATTGCTGACATGGCAGGCCCAATTGAAGGGCTCGGAAGAGGAATCAAGGTTGCGAGGCAAACGGCCTGTGCGTGTTGTGGACTCGTGACTGTTTGTTTGGTCGAGCTGATTTTGTAGTTGGAAGGTGGAAGGGGATGGAATAAGTTTTTAAGTTATTCGAAAATAACGTCTTTATCGAACCCTTAATAAAAGGGCGTTTCTTTTCGTATCAAATGGATTAAAAGCCCTACGATAATGGAATAGTTTTCAATAAATTTCCGGGAAGGAGTTGGGCGAACATGAAGGGGATGATACATTGACAGATAGTAGGAGACAGCTGTTGGTGGGGTGAGTCATATCTTTTCCCCGAGATGATTTATGCATCACACCGTTCTACTACTTGTGGTGACTTCACCTCAGCCCCAAACTACAATACAAAGGGTGGTGGATGAAATGGCCAAGTGGCATGTAGGACACTGTACGATGTTGAATTGCAAATCACACGTTGATTTGTAAATGTTAGGGTACTTCCGCCCGCACACAAGCTCCACGAAAATTCAAGTAGTTTAGCATAAATGTCAAGACGAGTAGTCTGTACTATGGTGTTTGGGGTATATATAACTTCCACGTCATATCTCGGCCTACAGCCCCACAGTTAGCAAGGTATGCGATACTAAGCTAAATTTGTATTAATGCTATATATTGTACTACTAATACTATATATTTTTTCATTTTATAGGTTTCATATTAATATTGATAATAAATTTACATTTTTAATATATCACGTTTAATAATTTACATAGCTATTAATTGTTAATTTTATCTCACGTTGCTTTGATCCATATCTGAAGTTGATTTTTATAATAGTGTTTAATAGGATTGTTCTCAATAGGCTTTTAAACGTTGCAATGTTATCGATTTGAAATATAGTTAAAGTAATAGTAGTAGAACAATAGTTAGGTAGTAATTATTATTCTTTTGAAGTTAAGTAGATCACTAACCGGTCTACACACTATTTTGTATAGGCAATTAATAATCCTGTATTCTACAGTAAATCAGGCACTTAAATTAACTTATAGTAATATAATCAACTTTAGCTGCATTACACTTAAATATTATTTTAATACTAACAGCTTTTTTTTGTAATATTGGTACGATTTGTAAGAAAGGTTTCCCATAAAGTGTTTCCCTATACGTTCCCTATTGCAATTTATATATCACTTTTATTTTTTTATCACTTGTAATCTTTTAAATAAACATTATATATTAAAGGTTAATAATTAAGGCTAATAATTGTTGAAGATCTAGTTTTAACGATTATTATACTCTTATGATGCTTCTACCCTACTCTTAAGTATATCTACGCCATTTAACTAACTATATAATCAAGCCACACTTTATCGCTAGTTCCATAGTAACTCCTTAACAATAATATCTTTTTTGTTTATCAAAGATTATAAGTAGTATTCTACTCCCTTAGCAATAATTTTAGTTCAGTCTCTTTATACATAATTTTAACTTTTTTTATCAAACGGTATCTCAACTGCTTTCAAAAGGTAGTAGTTTAGGATGATGTTGTTCGATAAATTAAGTCTAAACCCTTAGAATTTGAAGAAATTCCTTAATGCATGCGTTTGAAACCAGCTTCAAAACGTTTTAATCGCTTAATATAACGAATCAACCGCTTAATAAAAACGGTTTATTTAAAACTTATAAGCGGAGCTTATTAAGCGGGATTACATCGCTCGCAAATGTGCTTTATATATGAAATAACATAAAATAAGCGTACTAGTTATATTTATAAATATAATCCGGCAGCTTTCAATTGTTACCAGTATACTTATGTTATCGGGATAACCTTTTACCCAGAAGTAAGCCGTTTCTGCATAACTTACAAACGATACCGATGCGACTCCCGCGTCTCTTTACATATAAACACCGCGCCGAGTCACCTAGCTATAATAAAAACGCTTTGAATTCTTCCGATTTGAATTACAAAGCAAACGGTTAACACAATAACATGAGCTGTTAACGAATTAAACGTAAGTATTAAGACTAGCTGGTAAAGTTTTCTCATATTAAACCACATTTTTTCGATAAAAAAATTACAATATTACGTTAATTGCGTAGGGATAGAAAATTTATTAGTACAAAAAGGATTGTTTTATGGTTTTTTTTAGTAATGAAAAGAAATAGCTAAAATTATTACGGAAAGCTATCATATTTGCGACAGCGACGTAGGTAATAATAATCTTAACACCTTAATAGCTATTTTTCGCGTCTACTACTATAACTTTAACTCGGTCAAAACCGTTATCGTTCTGCTTATAAATTTAAAATAAAATTTTGATAAATGATTCTACGTTTTTTTAACGTTTGAAAAGCTTTATTAGTCGAAGTCGATAATATATTTTAAGAATACGCCACAAAACTAGCAATTTTCAAATAAGGTATAAAAATATGCATTTAACGCGTTTTTTGAATATACCCTAACAAATTCATGAATGAGTCCCCTGTATTTAATTTATTAACGGACATTTTGATGATTTTTAAACCCAATATAATAACATTAACATACATTATATTAATAATTGTTGGTAAAACTTTAGAATTTGCAACGTTATCGATTCGATTGGTTGAAATAACAGGAGTATTACTTAGTCAAGTAGTTGATGTATTGTTTTAGGTTTGGCAGACCGCTAGCTGGTTTACCTAGTAATTTGTATAGCTAATTGCTTAGCCCAAGCTATAGTATAAAGTATACGTATATTATACTTAACTTATAGCTAAAATAGTATTCCTATACAAGACAATACATTTAACTTGCCATCAGTATAGTTAACTTTACTATAAATAAAGTTAACTTACTATATTGCAATTATTATTATTCTAACACTAGCGAATTTTCATTTTGTACGCGTACGCTAATGTAGTTAACCACTTTTTTCCGGTGACTATTAAATTGCAACCTCATTTAATAGCCAAACTCCTGTCAATTCCAATTGACTTCCACATCAAATTAATCCCGTCCACACTTAAATTAATCATATTTGCTTTTAATTACCCTATGGCTTCGAGGTTCGACTTTATTTATTTCCACAAAAAGTTATTCCCCTACAAGCCTTTACAAACTTCCAATTTAGCCGTGCTAATCAGAGAGGTCGTTATCGTTAGTTCCTTGGTAGTCTTCTAATTTGCTAACGCATCCTTATCTTCTGGCACATAAGTTAGACTTACTAAGTAGCTTATTAACATAGCCCTCGATATGTATAGTTAGCATATTATGATATATAAAACTTTTAAGGTCCTTATTTGGTTACTTCCTTGTTATAACGTTAATATAGTTGTCTTTCTCATCAATTCATCGGAACTCCTGGATCTCCCTGCCTTTATAGCCTTCTCGGAGTACCATTACATCGATTATTAGGTGTTTTTCACTAATGATTCCAAGTTTTAAAAGGCATTCAAACATGTTTTTTTAGTTGGTACAAATTACCACCGGGATAAAAGAAATCTTCAGTTGCCTGGTGATAACGGTAAGAGTTTCTTATAATAACATATATATATTAAAGCTAGTCATTATACCGTAACCCTTTAAATTGAATACGTTTCGTACAATCCTTTTGCATTTAATAAATGTTTAGTAAATTAAGCTACCGATAATATTAAACTAAATCTTCCGTTTCTCTTTATCAACGAGGGTAATTAAAAAGTCAATTTATAAAGAAAAGTTAGTGTTATTTGTAAAAGACCTATTCGTAGAGAATATTAACTTAACCCTCGACAAATCGATCCGAATCATATTAATCCCTTGGTTTAAGTTCTGTATTTTCTATTTGAATCTCTTATTGAATCGATTAAAGCCTTCGTTTATTAGGTTTCGTACTTGTACCATAATAAATAAATCGTAAAAGATTTCCGGCTGATATAGGGTGGTGATATAGCTGTTACAGGTACGCTATTACGGGTATTATTAAGCTTTAGTTGCATTATTCTTATCGATTGTGATCAAATTAGCGCTTTAGATCTTTTGGCTAAAATTAAGGCTGTCATTAATACAAAGTATGCGAATTAACTATCTGTTAAAATCAAGTTGATTACCATCTACTAATGTTGTAACCGGCTTGTAATTTTAAAACTTAGATTCTTTAATTGCTTTTTACTTTAATTTCACAAAGTTAGCCATTATAACGAAAAGTTTATCGTTAATTTATATACTCTTTAAGCCGAAGTCCTGTTTTTACATTACCAACAGGTACGGGTCGTATATTAAGGACTTTATACCTGGCTGTAGCTTAAAATACGATCCTACTTTGGCTAGTTTATAAAGTAGTTCAATATATCGTATTACTATTTTCAGAAGGTAAATAACATATAATTCCTATTTTAACTTTAATAAGACGATTCGATATAAATCGGTTTTTAATTAAATTCATATTTACGTTATATTTCAGCTATTAAGTGTAAATTTACCTTCAGTTTTAACTAATAAACTTGCTGTTAAAGCGACTACCAAGCGCTAACTCATCTTTCAAATTGTTAAAGACAAAGTAAAAATCTGATCTCTACCTTTATCTTCGTATCTTCAAGTAATTAAGAATAACTTTTCCTATAGCCGCCCCATAGTTTTACCTTTAACCTCGTAAATAATTTTTGTCGGTAAGGTCTCTATTTACGGAAATGTAAATGAAGAGTAATCCGAAAGATTAGTATATTGTAGTAAAAGTAGATTATAGGTTAGGAAGAAGCATTCTAGAGAGTGCATGCCACGGATGAGAGGTTATAAACCTCTCATCCGAGCAGTGGCCTCTTTGCCATATGCTCTGGAATACCCTTTCCAGACTGCGCTACGCATAATGAACTTTACATTTCACAAAAGTGTAGCCTACAGCGTGACACGCTATCGTGCACTTTGCAGGAATCTACCTTAAAGTATATTACACTATCACTTAACTTAGGTATACTAGATGTAAGGGTATATAGTAATATCCGTACATGTTATCTTTTCTTCTACTTTATGTATTCTTTACTCATATCCCAATAATAATAGTGTAATTTCGGTATAATTTGTAAAGATCCAAATTAATAGCTTTTATAATAATAGTATAATAATGGTACTAATTGTAGAGGTTTGAATCAGTAGCTTTTATAATAACAGTTTGGTTGTGGTACTAATTGTAGAGGTTCGGATTAGTAATTTTTGTAATGATATTATTATTGCGGTATTAATTGTAAAGGTTTGAATTAGTAATTCCTGATCGAGGTGGTAAATATAATAAGGGCCTATGTTGGAATAGCAGTCAAATGCAATACAGTCAAGTCAACTTTACTTGCAGTAAAGTTGATTGTACTGCAAACTGACTGCAGTTTATGAGACTGTACTGCAAGTGCAGTGCAGTAGGTACTCACTTCAAAGTGGTGCACAAGCCAAAGCGTTTAGCTATACAAATTATTGTGCAGACCGGCTAGCGGTCTGCTAAACTTAGAACTTACACACATCAATCAACAATATCAACGCAACACCAGTTACTTCAACTATAGTGATTTGAATCGATTACGTTGCAACAATAAAGACCTATCAACACTGATCAATACTTATTAGGTTAAGAACAGATTGGCCAAGTAAAAGAAAAAGCTACTTTTCGGTTACGCTTTACAGCTATAGCGGTTAGGATAAAGGAAAGATTATTGTGAAATGCCTCTATTAATACTTCTTCAGTCCACAACAGTAGGAAAATAGAAAAGACTTTTGGGTTGCTGTATTGATCACACTAAATATCCATGAGTAAATAGAAGGTGTCAGGGGGTTTATGTTAGCAGTAAGGTAGCAGAGGTAACAAAGGTGCAATATCAGAAGATATTTGTTCGTGCTGTAGAATGATCATTAGCCGTTAGGCTATTCAGGTGTATAGATTGAATACTTAGATTGACAACTGAAGAGCTATGAAGGAAATACTATCTATGTAGTACTAACCGTGTTCTTATATCCCTATCTTTCATACCGTCTTCAGTACTGGATCGCCGGAGTCGCTATCGGTCCCATCGGTCCGGTATAATCGATTAGACCGCTGTCGGTCCCATCGGTCCTTCTCTGTCCGGGGTTGCTGAAATAAGAGAAGTTCCCCGCCTGATTCTAGACTTCAGGCTTTCTAGTGGCGCAGTGTTGTATACTGGCCTGCTTCTTGGCCCAACCTCTGTCTGGGTTATAACAGTTGCGTCAGTTCCTAACGGCAATTTGGAAGTAAGCAACGGTATTGCTACTGAAAAACACTAAGAAATCTTTATTAATCCTTCTTAAAGATGTTAAAATTGACGCTTAAAAGTCTTAAGGTTCGATAAGTTGGCAAACAGCTAAGTTAGTATTACTACAGGCGCTATTACCGTAAGAAAAACAACTAAGTCCCCACACCAAACAACCTACAATAATAAACAACCTCTAACCCTACTATCTACATAAAACTTTTACCCTTAATTTACTCTTTTTACTTTCCCTATGTCACTTTAATCGTCATGTTCGCTACTTTAAGCGAAAATATCGAGTTACGCCAAGAAAGTTACGTCGTACAATCTAACGCTAAATCGCTAAGTTCCCACGCGATTTTATGCTGAAAACACTAAGTTCTTATGCCTAAAATCACTAAATCCCTCGTTCTACACGCTCTATACGTTTTACACAAGCTAAAAAGTCAAAATAGCTACCGCAAGTCCTCACCTTTAAGCTATTACCGACCCTACTTAAAAAGAAGCAATGAAAAACCTCGAAACAGCTTTCGCCAAATAATATAACCACGATCTTTGGAAAGACGACATCGACCAAAGTTTAACCGAAAAGTATTTAACCAATTTCGTTGGTTATTTTATCTTCGAATACGATAATGATAAAGACTCTAAAATCGTATTTTACAAATTTTGTCAATTTTTTGGCAACTAAACAATTAATATGTAAAAGTAAACCTAAACAGCCGTTAAGTCCAAATTAAAGGCTAAATTTAAAAGTTGAACAATATTCGTGTCTAAAAAAAACGTTATTAGGTTAGAAAAAACGCTCTTCGAGTTAGTTTGACTTAAAAATTCCCTTAAAACCCAAAATCTAAAGGAAAAGATGTTATTAAAAAACCTTAACACTTTTACATACGATTTAAGGGACCTCCTCTTTACCATTAGCTAAGTTAAGCCTCTTTAAACGCCAGCGATAAGGATCTTGTTAACCTATTTGATAGTTTATCACTCTTACTTAATAGCGGGAAGTATGCCCTTAACGGCGGTAGGGCACGTAAAGCAATGACCGTCTATGCGATTAAAGGTATTAACGTTAACGCTTTACATTAATCAATTAAACAGAAACCTCGCTGGACCCCTTAATACTAGAAAGAATATTACTAAGTCCCCCGCAACAAAAACCCTGAAACCTATTTTCCCTAAGCTTTTTAACATGTTTAAGTTTAGTAGTCAAATTAAGAGAAAACCAGCTTTACATACAAACTTATTATAGGTATAACCACTAACTATTTCCCTTCGAATTTAACTAAAAGCAACTATCCTACTTATTAATACTAATGACCTTAGTTTTTTCTATGGTTAAAATATATAAAAGATTACCAAAATTAGTATATTACCTTTTCCCCTCAATGTGATTTAATAGTATATATGTATTATACAGCAATTACTACGTCTATTAAGATTTGGGGTAGAAAAAAATATAACGGTAAACCATATAACTTTTTTAACATTAACTTACGCTTATTCTTTAACATTTACCATTAAATAAAGGTTAAATTACCAGGTTTTTACTCGCTATTTCTTAATATCCTTATCGGCTAAACCGAAGATTACTACCTCTAGTACCCAATAAATTATTCCTCTTTTCGCGAAATTTATAATGACCCAAAGGGCTATTTCGAATACGATATTAATCTTACCTAATACTATACCTACTGGAATATTATCAAGTTATTTTACATATTAAATTATAAAAAATATTCGAAAAGTAAAATAAACCTCCTTAATTAGATGTTTAATAAGCTCATGCTTTACCAATAAGTAATAAGGAATGTGGGAACTGGCGAAAGCACCCTACATTAATAGGTCCAGCAAGCCGTTACGGGTTATAAAGAGTTTAAATACGCTCTTTAATGTCCCGATACCATTTAAAAGGGGGTTTTCAACTAATTGCGTTCCTTGTTAGCGACCTTAACTACTTGAGTTTACAGCTCATTTAATATATACCTTTAATCTTTGGAATTTAATTACGAGAAAAAAACCTACCCCATTTATATTACATTAATCGACGGTATAAAAGGCTCGGTTAGTACAGTAAATGAAAGATTCGAACCTTTATCTACGAAAAAGGATACCGCTTTTCCTTAAAGTCTTGAAACTGGTTGGACAAATTTACTTGAAATATAGAAAGATATTAGATCAATAGCAAGTAGGGTTCCTGATGAACAAATTATATTGTCGTCAAACATAAAGTAAAGTAAATAATATATTTTACGTAATTCCCTTTTACTTTTAATTAGGATTATATCTAGTCATTTATATAGTTTAAAGGAAGTAAAAACAAGGAAGGGGAAAATAGGCTAAAGGTTATCAATTAGTACGAAAATACTAATACTAGTATTAACCCGGAAAAAACGTAATAACTAGCCGACTGCGTCTTTTTATACCGCTTTATAGGTAAAAACCTTTACTGCCTATATAACGATAAAAACTTTATCTCTAAATACTTTACTATTTGAAACCATTACGCGAAACAAGTCTTTTAAGAAATCATTCAGGATACGGGGACGGCACAATACTTAATAGGAGGCTATTTGTAATATATCGCATTACAAAAGGATACTAATACTATTACGGAACTTAACTATAAGAATATTAATAAGGCCAAAGTTGGCTTTAACTTTAGAAAAGGGATATTTTTACTGGGATCGACGACAATTAAAACTAGTATTAACCTTATTATTTTCCACATTTTAAAATCTTTTACTCCTTTCTTTTTTGGTTAAAAGATATAAAAAAAACCTCGGCGTCAATATGAATATTTAAATTAACGAACTAATACAAATCAAAACCAGTAAAAGGTTTTTATTTAACCTTAAATAGGGGTATTTTTACTTCAATTTCTAAAGGTTAAAGATAATGGTGTTAAACCTAATAAAGGAGAAATTTTGTTAATTATATCGTGAGTTCAACCACCTGGTAACTAAAAGGCTTCATAAGGTTTTAATGGAAATTGATTATGAAAATATAAACCTTTTAGCATTGAAATTAGTTAAACGGCTATATTACTATTATTAAATATATTCCTAAGCCCCCTTAAGATTTAAATTTACGTTAAAAAAGATTAAACCTTCAATTCGAAAGTTTTCATAAACGTATTTTACCTGGACAGTAAACTAGTATTATATGTCATAAACCTCATTACAGATTTTTACGACGCTAAGTTTCTGAAAACCATAACGGCAAAAGAAATAGAAAAGCTATTATGCATTTTGTAAATTAACATGTAGCTTAGGCTACTAAACGTATTAGTTTACGATACTAACATTAGCTTTACTACGATAAAGTTTTGAGTTAAAATAAATTGAATAGGAATTTAATATAAATAGGTTTCCCTTAAAATTTACTAAGGTATGGATAAAGTTGAAAAGGCTAACACCATTTTATAAAAGGCTTATGATATCCTTAAACTGAAAATTAAAAGGCTATAAATTAAAAAATAAGTTTTTGAACAATGATAAAAAACGATATTATTGGTATTAAGGGCTTACATACGTATAGTAGCTAAGTCGCCACCCTTGTTAAGTATCTAAAAACGTGGTATAATATATAGTAAATCTTTTGAAAAAGCTAAAAAATAAATCGGCACGTCGCCAGGTAAATAATTCTCTTAATACCAAGAACAGACCTTTAATAATAAACTTGTTATTACTCTCCCTTTAAAGTAAAGTCTTTACGTAATGCGAGATATACAAATGAAATAGGTCGTATAAAATCTTAAATATCACCAACTCAAACGTAACAGTTGAAATTATTAACGTCTCTGAAAAGGTCCTTTAAGTTTGATAGAAATCTTAACTACGATGACCTTTAAGCCAAACGAATTAGTTAACATAACCTTTAGAACCCGATTATTAATAAGTTAATTGAACGTCAACGATGTGAACGATTACCTAAAAAAAGAATATATATTAAAGAGGAGGAAAGAGATAATGATTACAATCCAAAAAGGGCGAATATAATGGTGTAGGTATTTTAAAAGGAAAAGTATGATAGAAAACTAACCCTCAAGCTATGTACCAAAAGTATTATTAATATATTAGGTAAACTCTTTGAAGAAAATAACTAAATGTAAATTAACGGACTTTTATTATAGAGGGTTATATCATTTATACCGTTAACCTAACTTAAAGACTAAAACATAACTATTTTTAAATTAGAGATAATTCACAAAGTTCAGGATAAAATTATAAACCGGCCATACCAAAAATTGCGGCTAATCGTTCAAAGATACGGTAATAAAAGTAAGGATTAAATTATGATTTAATTGCTTATAGTTTAAAAGATTAATTAGCTGTTAATTATTGTTATCATTATTAATTTGACTATTAATGTAAAAGGTTGGTTTATATTTAATAGCCGTGATATTATGTAAACTTATATGTAGTTTATAACCAATTCTTAATAGATGATATTATTGGAATCACCAAAAAAGACCATAAGATAAGTTTTCGGTTAATATAATAAAACCTTATATTAAGCCTTTATATGGACTAGCTAAGGCAAGCGTTTACTGGTTTATAATATACCAGATTTACTTTAAAAATAGGCTCGGCATAAAGACTTTGAGTTTTAATTCATAACTATTAATTATAAAGGGTAAGTATTTTAGTATCGTAGGTATATAAATAGATGATACTTCATTTCTCAGTAATATTGGTTTTACAATGGCGGAATAACGTATTATCGAAAATTTATACCTTTAAAAGTATAAACCGATCAAAACGTTGACCGAAGGTATATAACTTAACTTTAATAAATGGTTACTCCGTATTTATAATATTAAGGTTGAAAAAGATACTAATATTAGCTTACATTAAAAGAGTTAAATTGTAAGTTTAACAATTATACATAAAACCGAAGAGGTAAAATCATAAAAATATTTTGGGTAAAGGGTTTATACGGCCCACATCGTTACATTATATTAATTAAAAGTATCGTACAATCTTTCCATTATAATACAGGTATAAAACTATAAAACAAAAACTTTAACAAATTGAATAAACGGATTTCGTGGTAAATAAATAATATACAATGAAAAATTGACATGGTTTTAATAAATTTAACGAAGGCGAAGCTAATAATTTTTACGAACGGATTATTTGCTAATGATACTAACCTTATATCGCAAATAGACTTTTTAATAATATTAGTTTAAGAGGATAGGTTTAAAGAACAATTTATAATTACCGAAAACCTCGTATATTAAACATTCATTAAGTATAAACGCGTAACCCGAAATGAATTAGCCTTGAAAGTTTACGATATAATGGTAAATTTTAATATCGGCATAATAATTAACGACATATTAAGGATTATTACCAAATAGCTAAAATTACTACCGATACTTTTAATGATATGTACTCATTTCCGGAGCCTTTACAAATACCTATTAAAGTTAGGCATGACTAATAAAAACGCTTGATAATAAATGTAATAGTTTTAAAGAAAGTATACAAAGCTCAGGAAATTAATACGTTTCGGTAAATTAACGGCAAAGATAACCTTACTAATACTATAATAAAGGCTACCCCTCATAATGCTTTAAAAAAGTTTGTGAATAACAATAATTTAACCATACGAATTAAAGGATACGTAGATCGCCCGGCACGTAATGTAAAAGAATAAAGTTACCCTAGCAAACTGGAAAACCGCCAGGGCAATAGTAACAATAGTGGTAATAATAGCAGTAGTTTGAATTACTGGAAAAAGGTATGTAAGTGGTAGTGTATATAATTTGCACATGTCTGTGGCGAAGGATCTGTACATGGAATTTGAGAAACAGAGGTTCGAAAGGGTGGAGAAAAAGAGATATAAAGGGCCGTAATTAAAATCGATTTTAATATAGATTAATCGGAAATAACAGGGGTCTGATTTGTTATTAGCTTGTGGAATAAGAAGGGATTTCAAAGGTTTCTACCAATTGATTACAAGTCATGCTGACGTATAGGCACAAAAACAAAAAGCTGCCAGTATTAGAATAACAATTAAATAAAGTACACTTAAGTTAATTTTACTTACAGTAAAGTCAATTATACGTATTATAAACTGACTACAGTTTATAAGATCATATTATAAGTATAGTGTAGTAGGTACTCACTTTAAATTGTGATATAAGTTAAAACGTTTGGCTATACAAATTAGTGTGCAAAATGGCTAACGGTTTGCCAAACTTAGAACTTACATACATTAATTAACAATATTCACGTAATACCAGTTACTTTAACCATGGTAATTCGAATCCACTACATTAAAACGATAAAGGCCTACCAATAGTTTAATTAATATAATTAATCGGTAACAATATAATTATTAATAACGCCTTTGATTATTTATGATAAGGGTATATTTATGTAGGTGTTATAAGGGTATTCACGTAATGGTGACTACGCCGTTACGTATTTTAGATTAATATAAAAAGATATATCATTATCTGTTCAGGTAAAACTTTTTTTTCCCCCTCTTATAAAGGCGCGTACCTAAAATTAATACAAGTCTTTATTTTATTTTAATTTAATCTTGATATTAATCAACTAAACCAAACCTCTACAATAAGTAAATTATTCGACTAATACCTATATATTAACTTTATCTTTAAATATATATTATGTGAAAATAGGTTTATAAGGCGCCGTTTAATACGTAAGCGCTACTGCGTAACCGCTGTCGCCGTTGCCGCCAACACCATTACCACTATCACTAACAACTCGCTTTTATCGAGCATTATTTCGTTTATAACCTCTTTCTCTTCGGCTTCGTTATGCCCCGCCGCCGCCGTCGCACTCTCTCCAGCCTTTCCTGCCGCCATCGTCGCTCCTTCAGCTTCACTTTCCCCCGTCGTTATTACCACCCCCCCCCCCCTTTTCCTTTTTCTCTCTTCTCATTTCCCCCTGATTCCTAAGGGGAGGTGCAAAAAACTCTTAAAATTATAAAACTTATCCTTTTCCCGTGAGTAAAAACCCCCTTACCTGTAGGGGCCCTTCAACATCATAAACGTAACCTAATGAAACTTCTCCGCGGTTTATATTCCCTAAATCCACTCGTTTATATACCTTCAACATTTTTTAAATAAAAAATACAAGGCGAACCTGTTCCGCCGCCTCAAACTCTATATCGCAAAACCAGTAAAACTTGGTATTTTTTCCCGTAGGTATTGTAATATACATAATAAGTTATGTGTTTAACTATAGGGTCGTCCTCACTAATAATTGTTTTACTCTTAATTTACTATCTTTAATTTATATTATAATACGAAGTTAATGATTAATTTTTCAAAAACCTACTTTTACAGGGTACATCGCGAAACCTTTTGAACAAGTAAGACGTTAAAGTGATATACCCGGGTCCGTAGCCTCGGGCCGCTAATAAATACACCTGGTGCGCCGTATATTATATCCGCGGCTGCAGGTGAGTTTATTAACGATTATTACAAAAACAAGGGTCGTTTGGCTCGTTATTACCATTACAAATAAATTGATAGTGGATACGCCCTTATTCGATTAGTTTCAAAGCCTTAAGCCGAGGCCGTACTACGCGTCCACCGGCTTTATAATAAGTTTCAATCGATTTCAAAAATTCTTCTTTTTTAAAAAAGTAATATTCGGGGTGCCCCAAAAATAACCGCGGTCGTAAATAATTAAAATAAGCCGATATTAATTAGTAGTAAACGCTAACCGGCGGATTAAAGAGTTAACTACCGCTATTACCGTTTAAAGATAGACGCTACGTATATATTATATAAGTAAGTTTGACGACGTTATTTCGCCTCAGCATAAGAAAAGTAAAGAATTTCCTACGCCTTTTCCTGGGGGCATACGTCCTAAAGCACGGGGCTACATTTTCTTTAACATCAATAACGTCGATAATGATAATAACGGTAGCGTTAGTATAATAAGAAAAAACGATAAAAGAGATAGTAGGGACGTTACAGCGTTGCCTTTTTCGTTTTCTTAATAATAAATAGCAACCTCATACGGCAAGGAAGGCACGCTCGACCATAATATAATACGATATATAATAACAATATTGATTTATACTAACTGAATTAGAATATAAGTGATAAATATAATAAGAAAATATTTAAAGTATATAAAATAAAAAGAAATAATATATTAAAAGCGATACGATATTATAAATTTTAATGGTGAAGAGCAAATAATAAAAAAGCTAGTAAGTATGAAGTACGTAAAAAAGGAGTAATAATATATAGAAAGCGATACGAGGTCGTAAATTCGAACCAAAAAGTATAAATAGTAAAAGAATACAGAAGTAACGAAAGATGTATAACAATATGTGAAAATATATTAGGAGAGGCGCGAAGTCGCAAATTTAAATAGTGGAAAATTCATAAAGCCGGTATATATATTAGTTGTATACCGGAATATAAATCGGAAATCGGCGTAAATAATGGATTTGGAATCGTACAAAACCGCTAAATAAAATAAAAACGTAAAGTATCGTATATCAATTTTATTAGGGTCGCGAAACCTTTTTAGTAATACTAATAGATAGTGTATTTGTTAATATAAGCGTTTATAACGCTCCGTTCGGTATAGCTTTGGTTATCGCGTTGGCCAGATTAGATTTCCTATCGATTTACTGCGTTTACTCGATTTTCCAACGTTTATATAACTTACGTAAAGCTAAAATATCAATTGATAAACGTTTTTCGTTTGTAATGCCTAATTCAACTAAACATTTATAAAAAGAGAAAGATTTAATATATATAATAAAAGGGATAAGATGTAAACTAAGGTTGGAAATAATTATTCGAACCGTTATTACCATAGTGATACGCGAATCGAAACCTTTCATTATATTATAAATTTTAAAGGCTAAAACGATTTTCGTAACCTATTTACACTTGGTAAAGCTTTAATAAATAATGTTTTAACAAAACGCAAATCTGTTCCGGGTTGGCGTTTTGTTATTAAGAATTGAAACGAAGCCTATTTACGAATTGTAATCGTTATTATTAACGAAAAAGCTGGTAGTAAAAACAAACAGCTTTATGATACGTATATTTAACAATAAAGATTATAAACCGCGCTTTAGATTATATGTTTTATATAAAGCGCTTGTTAAGCGCCTTATATACATCGTTTAATGGAGCAGTTTGATATTACGTGGCAACCGAAAAGTTAAATACTGCTTTCAATTATATTACTAAAGCAACTTAAGCGCTACGTGCGTATTAACATTTATATTAGTCGGCTCATTTTTCGTTATTTAAAACAACAAAGGCAACTTTATTTTACTATCTTTTTTATATAAAACCTAAAACGCCATTTATAAAAGTAATAGTAACGTTATTAAATTTAATTATATAATCCTCCGTTTAATACGGTGTGTGTTGAAATAATATTACATGCAATGCAGTAAGTCAACTTTACTGTAAGTAAAGTTGACTGTACTGCAAGTGTATTGCTTTGTGGAGACTTACCTCATTGGATGTAAGTTGAGTACAGTACGCTGTACTTTACTTTAGGGCACGGGCCAAATAATTGGCCATACAAATTACAGTGCAGACCGGCTAGCGGTCTGCCAAACCTAGAAGAATACATCCGCCATCTTACTACGTAATACTACTGTTACTTCGACCAATCGAATCGACAACTTTGTAACGTCTAGGGCTTACCAACACTGATTATTGCTTGCCTGCTAGTTAAAATACAGATAAGCTAAGTAAAAGAAAAGGCTACTTTCTAGTTACGCTTTAAGTTATACGAACGTTAGGGTAGAGGAAAGATTTTTTACGAAGAGCTTCTACTATTATGTCGGTTTTCACAGCAATAAGTAGAAAAAACTTTTAGGTTGAGTCGGTTTTTACGTCAACTTAAAGGTAACAACGGTATCGTTATCGAAAACACCAAGAAAATTTTATTAATCCTTTTTAAAGATGTTAAGATTGACTGTCAAAAGTTTCAAAGTTTGGTAAGTTGGTAAACGGTTAAGTTAATACTACTACAAGTGTTACTACTACAAAAACAACTAAGTCCTTACGCTAAACAAATAACTTTCGACCTTTACCACCACCAACAACGACCTCCGACCTTACCCTTTACACCAAACTTTTACCCATACTTTACTCTTTTTTACTCCCAATATCACTTTAATCGTCAAATTTTCTACTTTTAACGAAAACACCAAGTTACGCTAAGAAAGTCACGTTACGCGACCTCTTGTCAAGCTTTCAAGTTACCAAAGTTCTACACAACTTCATACCAAAACGCCAAGTCCCTACGCTCAAGATCACCAAATCCCTCTCCCTAAACGCCCTTAATAAGCTAAAACCATTAAGATAGCCCTAAGTTAGGAATGCATAAAGAAAGTTAAAGCCTCCAAATCAGTTTTCCTCGACTATTACGACTAATAACTATGGATTACGGACGTTAATAAAACTTTGATTAAAGTCCATTTAACCAATTATGTTAGCCAGTATATTATCGACGCGGACCTTGATAACGAATACGGTCGCGGTGCTCCTATTTTTTAAGATTTACGCGAATTCTTTAGCTACTAGACCCTTGATATATGGAAGATAATTCAACAAACGGTTAAGACCAAGTTGAAAAAAGAGATTATACAACATAGTATTTATGTTCCTGACAAGATACTAGTAATATTGGTAAAAACCTTTTTTAAACTAGCCTAATAGGAGGATTACCCCCAGGATCCTAATCCTTAAAATCTTTAAGGAAAAGGGAAAGGTATTAAGGCACCTTAACGCCTTTACATACAATTTAAAGGAACTTCCCTTTACCTTTAGCTAAATTAAACCTTTTTACACATTGGAGATAAGGA
Source organism: Anisogramma anomala (assembly GCA_038502455.1). Classification (NCBI taxonomy): domain Eukaryota; kingdom Fungi; phylum Ascomycota; class Sordariomycetes; order Diaporthales; family Gnomoniaceae; genus Anisogramma; species Anisogramma anomala. The sequence continues at coordinate 13,118,613 of JASMMZ010000003.1, read as the reverse complement.
ACTTATTAACCTATTTGGTATTTTAGTACCATTGCATGATAACGCGGAGTACGCCTTTAGCGGCGGCAGGGTACGCGAAGCAGCGGCCGCTAACGCGGCTAGAAGCATTGACGTTAGTGTTTTATATCAGTCAATTAATCAAGATCGTTAGGCTCCCCAAAACCTTCAAGTACACATCGTCCCTCAATAAGTCTACCGCCAAAACCCTTAAAAACCTTTTTCCTTTAGATACACTTATGCGTGCGAACCTACCACAAGCCTTACTACAAGAATTTACCCCTGGAGCCAGGCAACTGGTAATTATCTTTAATACCGGACCGCGAAACTTTTAAGATTTAAACTGTTAAGAAATAATAGCTAAATTTGGGATAACTATCGCGACCTTCCTCCAAGACTTCTTAAGATAGTTAACATGAATTATAAGTTTTTAACGGATTTCGTTAATATTTGGGGTGATATTAAGAAATATAACAAGAAGCCTTATAACATTTTCGACACCAAGATAATAACTTTCCTAACTATTTGCAAATAGATAAAGGTCCTATTTTCTGGTTTTTACTTCTTATTTCCCGAAATCCTTACAGGTTACGTTAAAATTATTATTTAACCTTTGTAACGAACGCCACTACGTTTCGTAAAATTTACGATAAAATAAAGATCTATTTCGAATACAACGTTTACCTCGCGTAATACCATATAAATTAGGATATTACGCCGTAAACTATAATAGTAGTAAAGAAGAAAAAGAAGAAATTACTAATAGATATTTTTAATTAAATACTTAACAATTTGATAATGTGTTAAAAAGTAATGGGAAAGGCTTACGCTAGTAAAGCCACACTTCGTGAGTAGGTACGAGTAATGATTACGGGCGTTAGTAAGTTCGAATACACTTTATAACGTCTAAATACCACTTGTAAAGGTTTTTTTTTAACTAGTTGCGTTCCTCGTTTGTTACTATAATGATACGTATACCAAACTCGATCGGTATGTATTCTCAAGCCCGTAACTTCCTTAACGTAAATAAGAAAAATCTTACGGTAGTTAATTACGTCAACCGAAAATACGGGCGCTTATAAAGCCTAAGGTTAAGCCTATTAACCTCAGTCATAAACTGGAGGCAGTGGTAATGATCACGCTAAATACCCGTGAGTAAATAGAATATGTTAAGGGGTTTATGTTAGCAGTAAGGTAGTAGAGGTAACAAAGGTACAATATCAAGAAGATGTTTGTTCGTGCTGTAGAATGATTACTAACCGTTAGGCTATTCAGATGTGTAGATTGAATACTTATATTGAAAACTTAAGAGCTAATAAGGAAATACTATCTATGTAGTGATGGCCGTGTCCTTATATCCTATAGCCTTCAAACCCTCTATAGTACTAGACCGCTGAAGTCGCTAGTCGCTTCTTCTAGTCCTATTTAGTATCGATTGGACCACTCTTCGGTCTTTGCGGTCCCAACCCTAACCCTGGGTCCTTACATAAGAGATATCCCTGCTTGATGTGTTGAACATCAAGCTTCTGGCCGCTGGTCTGTTCCATAGTCTACAGTTGGTCCTTAGGTTATAACAGCAGTACCTACATTAACATTAACAAGATTTAAATAGACCTATTAACCGTAAGTACTATCGTCGTAATAATAGCAAAAGATATTGAATTTATAGTAAAGCCGGTTATTAGTCGACTCGCTACATTTCTGCCAAACATAATAACAAAAAAGCAACGTACCACGTTTAATACCTTATTGATTCGAAATAAAATTATTTAAATCAGATTATAAATATTGAAGGTAATAAGCTAATTAACGCCGCTAACGCTTTTAAGTAAATCAAGTAATACGAAAATACTGTTTTCAATACAATAATCTAATAACTAACTGACTGTGCTTTTTTATACCGTTAAAGTAATAAAAATCCTTACCTTTAACCTAATTATACCCTTAACTCTTTATATAGCTTTAACCTTTGCGATCGTTACGCGGGCTATACTTTTTAAAATATGATTCCAGATACTGAGGTGGTAAGGTATTTAACAAAAGGTTATTTACAATATATATCATTATAGGGGAAAAATACCACAGTCACTAAGATTAATCGTTATGATATTAATAAGGCCAGAGTTGGCTTTAACACAGGCGAAGAACTATCGTTATTAGGAACAACAGTAATTTAAACTGTTATAACAACGATTATGTTTCATATATTTAATTCTCCTACCCCTTTTTTACTTTACTTAAAGAATATAAAGAAACTCAACGTTAATGTGGACTTTAACGTAAATCAGTTGGTTAAAAACGGCTAAAGGTTTTCACTTGCCTTTAAGTAGAAGTATTTATAGTTTTATCCTTAAGGTCTATAAGTAATGGTATTAAACTTAATAAAGTCGGATATACGTTAATTATACCGACGCTTTAACTACCCAGCTGTTAATGGGTTATATGAAGTCTTAAAGTCCGTAAAGTATAACGATGTAGAATACTTTATCCTAAAAGTTATTAAAAGACTTTAGCACTACTGTTAAACGTATACTCAAGCTCCGTAGAAATTTAAATTTATATTAAAAGACGATAAAAACTTTAACTACAAAATCTTATTAATGTATTTTATTTGGATTAAAAGCCTATTTTTTACGTCGTTAACTTAGTAACTATTTTTTACGGAGCAAAATTCTTAAAATTACTTTCGGTAAAGGATACGTGAAAAATGTTAAGGATATTGTGGATTAATACGTATTTAGGTCCACCTAACTTCGTCGTCCACGATACTGGTACCAAATTTACGGTGGCGGAGTATTAGGAAGATGCTAAGATAATGGGTATCTAGTGTAAATAGGTACTTATAAAAGCTTACTAAAGTATTAGAAAGGTTAAAAGGGTATACGCCCTACTTAATCGAGCGTATAGTATCTTTACGTTGAAAATTGGAAGTTTTACAGATCCGGAGGCACGTTTATAGATGGCAATGAAGGGTTTAAACGATACTGTGGGCCTTAACGGCCTGGTGCTAACGCTACTGGTCTTCAGAGAGTACCCACGCCTAAATAGTAAATCTCCGCCCTCTGCATATGTTTAAAAACGTATTGCGGCTTATAGCAAAGCTTTGAGGGAATTACGAAAGGAATCAGCACGCCGCCAAGTTAATAACGCGCTTAACATTAGAAACGGGCCTATAACAATCTACGTGTTTGCTTTACCACTACAAAGTAAAGTCCTCGTATAGTGGAAGCCGGGTAAATAGGAAAGGCCGTATAAGATATTAAGTATCGTAAACTTTAAAGTAGTTGTTAAAACTGCTAACGTTCTTATATCTTTTCGAATTACTTAGGTTAAGCCTTATATTAGGGCTACTAACGATAAAGTCTCTTAAGTTAAACGACTGAGTTAATACAAACCTTTCCTACCCGTTATCGATAAGCTAATAAAACGCCGCCAATGCGAACGACCTCTGAAAAAGAGGATTATTAAAAAGGAGTAATATACACCGGGCTGCATTTACAATATTAATCAGGTAAATAGAAAAGAAAAGGATAACAAAAACTTGGTAGTAAAACTTAGGGCATAAAGAATTATTAAAATTTCCGGAAAACCTTTTAAGGAAAGCGATAAAGTCGAAATAAACGGTTTACTTACTTAAAGTATAGTACAATTTGTACCAAAGGCTAACTTTAACCTTTAAAACCAGAATATCACGATCTTCAAGTCGAGGATTATCCATGAGGTTAAAGGTAAAACCACGGGGCGGCCGTATAAAAAGTCACGGCTAATCGTTTAAGGATATGGCGATAAAAGTAAAGATTAAATCCTCATGCATTCGCCAATGATTCAGAAAATCAGCTAACGTTTAATAATTACCCTAACAATAAGTTTATTAATTAAAACTAAGGGCAAGTTTAAATTCAATAGCCGTAATATTACGAAAGTCTATATATAATTAGCAATAGATATACAACGGATTATACTATTAGAGTTGCCACAGGAATTCTGTGCTATTTACTTATCAAAAACGGTAATATGATATGTTAAATTGCTATATAAATTAGCTAAAATAGGCGTTCACTGGTTTCTAACCAACCAGTCGCACTTTAAGTTATGGCTAACGATAAAAGTGTTTAACATACTATTCGTATTTATTAGTAATATAATAGAAAGACTTTGGTATAATAGGTATACAAACTAACGATACCCTATTTTTCGAAACGACTGGCTTTATGGTACTAAAATAACAAGCGATCGAAAACTTTAAGTTCTAAAATTGTAAACTGGTAATAAAGTTAACAGAAAATAACCAATTTAACTTTAATAAATCGTCAATTCGTATATTTGGTATTAATAACGGCTTAAGCTTCCGCCAAAAGGGTTTGGACGCTATTTTTACCACAATCGATAAAACTTATAAAGCTAGAGTTTAACAGTACTTAAAACAACGTATATGAGATAACTTTATTACTATATTATACTAACCAGAAGCCTTATACGATTTATCTATTACAGCATAAATACAAATACCAACAGATAAAAACTTTAATCGATTAAATAAAAGGATGAAGTGACAAATACGAAACCTGGACCGCAGAATTAATATAGTGCAAATCGACCTCTTAAAGGCTAAGCTAATAATCTTTACGAATGGGTTCTTTATAAACAACATCGACTTATCTTCACAAATTGGCTTTTTAATAACCCTTGTCAACGAAGATAAACCAGAAGATTAATTTAGTATTATTGGCAACCTGATTGACTGGATCTCTGTCAAGTACAAAAAAACTACACGAAGCTTGCTAACTTCGAAGGTCTACGGCATGATAGCGGGCTTTAATGTAAGTATAGCACTATGCAAAACCCTTAAGCATATTACTAGGCAGCTACGAATTCCTCCTATCCCGATAGTAATCTATACTAACTTAAAAAACCTCTTCGAGTACCTGTCAAAGCTCGGAACTAATAGCGAAAAACGCCTGAGAATCGACGTGATAACACTTCGTAAAGCTTACAAAGGGAGAGAGATTGAAAAATTCCGATAAATCGATGGCAAAAATAATCCTACAAATGCCATAACGAAAGCCATGTCAAACAAAGCCTTAGAAATATTTATAGATAGCAACAAGCTAATAATACGCATCGAAGGCTACATTAACCGACTGCTGGGAAAACCAAGTAACGGCGAATAGGAAAGTGCTAACAGATTGGAAGACTGCTAGGGGATTAATAATAGCGACCTATTTAAGTAACACAATTAAAGTTATAAAAGGTTATGGCGAAAAAACTCTTTGTAGGAATTAATAAACTCGGACCTCGGAGAAACGGAGAAATTAAGGTTAAATGTGGTCAATTTACATGCAATTGGATGCAATTCAGTATGAAAGTCAACTGGAATTAACAGGGGTATGGCCAGTAAACGAGGAGGTAATTCAGTGGCAGCCAGAAAATATTAGTTAGCCACACTAACGTATGAGCGCACAAACTAAAAAGCCGCCAGTATTGGAACAATATTACATGCAATACAGTGGGTCAACTTTACTTTAAGTAAATTTAACTATACTACAAGTGTATTACTTTGTAAAAACTTACCGCATTAGGTGTAAGTTGAGTACAGTATGCTACACTTCACTCTAGGGCATGGGCCAAGCAATTGGCCAACAAATTACAGTGTAGACCGGCTAGCGGTCTGCCAAACCTAAAAAAATACATCCACCATCTAACCACGCAATACTACTGTTATTTCAACCAATCTAATCGACAACGTTGAAACGTCTTAGGCCTACCAACATTTTAGGTTTTACCTTTAAACCGGTCTTTAAAAGTTTCCTTTTTTTAAATACGGAAAACTACGTATTATATAACGTTAGTATATTGTCCATCTATATACCCGTTAATATAAAGCTTATAAAACAAGACGTCAATACTATTAAATACAGGTTAAAAGTTAATCTAGTTATTTTAAGCCGTTTTTTATAATATCTTTAATAGCCATCATATTAGTAAATAGCAACTTTAGCTAGGTTGTAAAACGGTTTTATAATAAGTAAGATTTTTTTGGATAGATTGTATTTCTTAAAATCTATAGTTATATCATCGTAAATACTTTGTTTAAGCCATTTTTTCAAATTGTGTAAGTTCTTATATAATGTTGCGAAGTTTAATATATAAGTTATAATATGTACTGAAGAAGACTATAAATATAAAAATCAAACAGTAATTAGCCTATTGTAAAGTGGGCTACTAAGTTATAAAATATTTTTTACCATCGTTATTGTGATTTTTTACAATTAGGTGGGTTTTTTCGTAAGACTTTTCGGTTTTATCTTTAAATTTGTAAACTAGGCGAATAGGAAAAATTCTATATGCGCCGTAAATTGTTAGGTCGAATTGGTCAAAGTGAAATACGCCTTGATTGATTGATAAAAAAATCTATTTAAGTGAATTATTTTAAAGAGGCATTTAAGATAGTGATAATACCGTCATAACGAATTTTTGGATTGAGCTTACGGTTTATTATTTTCTTTTAAGTGATAAAGGAACTTATGATAAAGGTTTTGGGGCTTTTCTTAATCTTTAAGTTAAAAAGGCGGCCTCGACGGTGATGTGTTAATAGAGTTAATGTAAATAGAACGTTTTCGTTTAGTAGAAGCGGACTGGAAGTTCAATTTGGGGGGTAAGCTGGAATTAAAAAATATTTGGATTCGACGTTTTAGAGGGTATCCTATCGATAGTTTTAGTCGAACTACGGTTTTAGGCCCTTCTTATTTATTTCTTTTTTATACTTTCGTATTATTATCTAATAAAAAGAATTTGTACCGTTTATTAAATGAAGGATTATATTTATGGATAGTACTATATACCTTTATAAATAGTATACATAGGCCAAATAGTAGTGCACTGTATTACAAGGTACACTCCTACAAGGTACACGATAACGTGTCATGCTACAAGTTACACTTTTACAAAACGCAAAGTACATTATATATAAATCGGTCTTGAATGTGTATTCTAAGCCATACAACAATACATAAAGCGATCTAAAATGAGTATTTCACAGCGTACAGAAAAAAAGTCACTACGCGGATACAAAGCTTATAACCTCCTATTCGTAACGTATACTTTCTAAAATACTCTTTTTAAACATTTATTTTTTATTACTATAATATCAATCTAACAATTACTCCTTTACTTATTGACCTTTACGTTAATAGGTATAAACCTTACCGATACTAATGAATAGCCGATTCGATTGACTATAAATAATGGAGTGGAAAAAACAAATATAAGTCAAATACCTATAACGGGATATTATAACGGTCTTAACTATTTATATTTTAACATTACGTTTTTATCAGAATTATACGACATACATATAAAGACTACGAAAATTTAACAAATTTTTAAAATAACCTTAATACGATACTATTAACCTTTATTTAGCGTTTGATTTATTAAAAGCCCCTTTACGTTATTATTAACCCTTATTTCGCGTTTTAACGTACTCAGTTACTTTTTAGAGACCGTTTTATCACGTATCTGGTTATATAGGCCAAAACCACCAAATGTCGGAACCCTTCGTTGAAACCCGTCCGATTTGAAATCAATAATTTACACTGCTTGTAGAATATAGAAGCGGTTACGAATACAATATCCAAACCACTCGCATAATTTAAGAACGGTTACAAACGTAACAACCAAACCGCTTGTTCAAACAAAAGCGGCTACGATACGACAATCTGAACCACTCGTTAAATACAAACCAAAACTAAAACACCGGATTACTTAACACAACAACAAATTACATAACACATCTCCTTATAATTATATTCCCTTACTTTGCCCACTTTCTCACATACACCTTATATTTTTTAAATTTGCCTATGTTTGCTCTATATATTTTAAGTTTAATACTTGTAACGTTTAAGTTTTCTCAACTGATTCATTAACGTAACGTTACTAAACGCTAATAAACCTAATTGAAAATGTGTAAATAATTTATAATTACGTTTTATTTATATATCGTTTGAAATTTATTTATTGTTGGTAGACCTTAGACGTTGCAACGTTGTCAATTCGATTGGTCTTCGAAGTAACAGTAGTATTACGTGGTCAGATAGTAGATATATTGTTCTAGGTTTGGCAGACCGCTAACCGGTCTATAATGTAATTTTTATGGCCAATTACATAGCCTGTGCCCTAGTATAAAATTTAGCGTACTGCATTTGACTTACACCCAATGCGGTAAGTCCGCATAAAGCAATACACTTGCAATACGGTAAACTTTACTTACAGTAAATTTGACCTACTGCACTACATGTAATACTATTCCAACACTGGCGGCTTTTTAGTTTGTACGCGCACACTAGTATGGCTAACCAATTGTTTCCGGTTACTACTGAATTATCTCCTCGTTAACTGGCCAGACCCCTATCAATTCCAGTTGATTCCCATATTACATTGCACTCAATTGCATACAAATTAACCCCATTTTACCTTAATTGTTTCGCTGCTCAGAGGTCCGAGTTTATTAACTCCCACACAAAGTTCTTCTGCTATAGCCCTTTGCAACTTCAACTGTGCCACTCAAATAGATTACCATCATCAATATTAATTCTCTAGCAATTTTCCAGTCTACCAGTACATTTCTGTCCGTCGTCACGTGATTTGAGCTCTTTAGGAGGCTTATTTACGTAGCCCTCGATACGTATAGTTAGCTTATTACTATTTACAAACCTTTCTAGTACTTTGTTTAGCGTAACCTTCGTTATAACATTTGCAGGATTATCTTTACCATTAATTCATCGGAACTCCTTAATCTCCCTCCCCTCGTAGGCTTTACAAAGTGCCATCACATCGATTATCAAGCGTTTTTTGCTGGTGGTTCCGAAATTTAATAGGTATTCGAAAAGGCTCCTTAAGTTGATACAAATTACCACCGGGATAAGAGGAATTCGTAAATATCTGGTAATATGGTTAAGGGTCTCCTACAATGTTATTCCCACGTTAAAGTCCGCCATTATACCGTAAACCTCCGAAGCCAACACGCTTCGTATAATCCTTTTATACTTGACGGAAGTCCAGTGAATTAGGTTACCGATAATATTAAACTGATCTTCCCGCCTATTTTCGTTTACTAGGGTTATTAAAAAGCCGATCTATAAAGACAAGTTGGTATTATTTATAAAAAACCCGTCCGTAAAGATTATTAACTTTACCTTTAAAAGGTCGATTAATACCATATTAATCCCGCGGCTTAGGTTTTACATCTGCCACTCCAACCTCTTATTTAATCAATGAAAATCTTTATCCATTAGTATTTATATTTATACCGTAATGGATAGGTCGTATAAGGCTTCCAGTTAACATAAAGTAGTAATATTACTACCCTATATACGTTATTCTAAATACCGTTAAGCCTTGGTTTTATCAATTTTTCCGATTATAGTAAAAATAATGTCTTAGCCCTTTTAACGAAAGTTTAAACCGGTATTAATACTAAACATACTGATTAACAATTTATTCAAATTAAGTTGGTTATTTTCTAATAACGTTGTTACTGGCTTACAATTTCAAAACTTAAAATCGTCGATCGCTTATTATTCCTATGCTACAAAGCTAATCGTTTCGACGAAAAGGGTATAGTTAATTTATATACTTACCATACCAGAATCCTCTTTTTACATTATTAATAAATACAGGTCGTATATTGAAAACTTTATTGTTAGCCAAGCCTTAAAGTGCGACTAGTAGGTTAAAAACCAGTAAACACCTACCTAAGCCAATTTATACAATAGTTTAACACACTGTATTACCATTCCTAGTAAGTAGATAACGCGAAGTTCCTATAACAATTCCAACAGTATAATCCGTTGTAAATCCATTACTAACTATGTGTAGGCTTATATAATGTCACGGCTATTAAGTATAGATTTACCCTCAGTCCTAATTAACAAACTTGTTACCAGGGAAACTACCAAGCGTTAGCTAATTTTTTAAATCGTTAACAACTATGTAAAGATTTAGTCTTTACTTTTATCGCCGTATCTTTAAACGATTAGCCGTAACTTTTTATACAGTCACCCCGTGATTTTGCCTTTAACCTTATACATAATCCTTGACTTGAAGATCGTTATATTCGGGTTTTAAAGGTTAAAATTAGCCTTCCGTACAAATTGTACCACACTTCGAATTAATAAAACGTCGATCTCAACCTTATCGTTTTCCTTAAAAGGTTTACTGGAAATCTTAATAATTCCTTATATTCTAAGTTTTACTGCTTATTCTTCGTTGTTCTTTTCTTTCCTATTTACCTAAGTAGTATTGTAGATGCGGCCCAGTGTGTATTTTTCCTTTTTAAGATTTCTTCTTTTCGAGAGTTGTTCGTGTCGGCAGCGTTCCATTAGCTTACCTATAACGGGTAGGGAAGGTTCGTATTAAATCGGTCGTTTAACTTAAGGGTTTTTATTATTAATAACTCTAATATAAGGCTTCACCTAAGTAATTTGGAAATACATAAAGCTATTAGCAATTTCAATAACTACTTTAAAGTTTATAATATTTAATATCTTATACGGCCCCTCCTATTTACTCGGCTCCCGCTATACGATTACTTCACTTTATAATAGTAAATCAAATACGTCGATTTTTATAGGCCTATTTATAGTATTAATGGCGTTATTAACTTTACGGCGTGCCGATTTCCTGCTCAATTCCCTCAAAGCTTTGTTATAAGCCGCAATACGTTTCTAAGTACTTGCTAAGGATGGAGATTCACTCGTCAAACGTGGATACGCTCCAAAGACCAATAACGTTGGCACCAGACCGTTAAGGCCCACGGTGTTATTAAGGCCTTTTACTGCCATCTATAAGCGTGCCTCCGAATCCGTAAAACTTCCAATTTCCAACGTAAAAATACTATACGCTTGGCGAAATAAGGCGTATATCCTCTCAACCTTTCCAATACTCCAATAAACTTCCACATATACCTCTTTATACTAAATATCCATTATCTTAACATCTTTCTAAAACTCCGCCGCCGTAAAGTTGGTATTGGTATCGTGGATGACGACGTTAAGTAGACCTAGGTACGTGTTAATCCACAGCATTTTTAACGTTTTCCACGTATCTTTTACCGAACGGTACTTCAAAAACTTAGCTTCGTAGAAAGAGGTTGCAAAGTTAACGACATGTAAAATAAGCTTGTAATTTAAATAAAATATATTAATAAAAATCTTAGAGTTAAATTTTTATCATCTTTTAATGTCAATTTAAATTTCCGGAGGGCTTGAATATACGTTTATCAATGGTAGTAAAGCCTTTTAATAGTTTTTAAGGTAAAGTATTTCACATCATTACAGCCTTTATACTTTGGGACTTTATATAATTTATTAATAGCTGGGCGATCAAAACGCTGGTGTAGTTAACGTATTTCCAGCTTCATGAAGTTAAACATTATTACTTTCGGACTTTAACGATAAAATTATAAGTGCTCTTATTTAAAGCCGAGTGAAAACCTTTAGCCGTTTTTAACTAACTTATTTACGTTAATATCAACGTTAACTTCGAAGGTCTTTATATTGTTTAAATAAAGTAAAAAAGGGGTATGAGACTTCAAGATATGAAATGTAATTATTTTTAAAACAGTTTAAATTACCGTTATCCCCAGTAACGATATTCATTTGCCCAATCTAAAACCAACTTTTACTTTGCCCGTATTATAACGGTTAATCTTAGTAACCATAGTACTTTCTCTCCATAATACCACGTACTGCGAATAACCTTTTATTAAATACCTTATTGCCCCTATATCTGGTATAATACCTTAAAACGTGTAATCTACATAGCGATTATGGAGGTTAAAGGTGTATAAGGAATCAGGGGTATGATTAAGGTAAGGGTAAAGATATTTACCACCTAAACGATATAAAAAGGTATAATCGGCTAGTTACTAGGTTGGCGTTCCAAAAGTATTATCTTCATATCACTTAATCTGTTTAGAGGTGTTAACGGCATTAGTTGACTTATCGCCTTTAACATTTATAACCTAATTTAAGTAATTTTATTTCGAAGTAACAGGGTACTAAACGTAATACCTTACTTTTCTATTATTACATTCGGCGGAGGGGTAATAAGTTAACTAATAGCCGGTCTTACCATAAATCCAATATCTTTTACCATTATTACGACGATAGTATTTACGGTTAACAAATTCGCTTAAATATTAATAAAGTTAACATGGGTTTTACCTCCAGTTTAGGGCCAAGGTTAATGAATTTAACTTTGGGCGTTATAGGCGTAAATATTTACGGTTAACGTAGTTAACTACCGTAAAATTTTCCTTATACACGTTGAGAAAATTGTCGGCTTAGGAATACATACCGAAAGAATTTGGTATACGTGTTATTACGGTGGTAAATGAGGAATGAAACTAACTAAAAAAGCTTTTACAAGTAATATTTAGACGTTATAAAGCGCATTCGAACTTACTAACGCCTGTAACAGCTACTCGTACCTACTCTCAAAATATAGTTTTACTAACGTAGGCTTTCCCCATTACCTTTTGACATATTATCAGTTTATCAAACATTTGATTAAACCCATTTATTAATGATTTTTCTTTTTTTTTTCTTTGCCATTATTATAGTCTACCGCGTAGTGGCCTAGTTTATATGGTATTACGTAAGGTGGACGTCGTGTTTGAAGTAACTCTTTATACCATTGTAAATCTCGGAAAACGTGATAACGTTTGTTAGGAAGGTTAAGTAATAGTTTTTAGCGTAACTTGTAATGATTTCAGGGAATAGTAAGTAAAAACCAAAAAGTAGGACCTTTATCCACTTACAGATATTTAAAAAAGGTATTATCTTGGTATCGAAAAGATTATAAGGCTTTTTGTCGTACTTCTCTATATTATTTCAAATTTTCGCGAAGTCCGTTTTTAGCTGATAATTAATGTTAACCATTTTAATAGGTTTTGGAGGAAAGTCGTGATAGTTATTCTAGGTTTGATTAGTGGTTTCTAACGGTTTAAATTTTAAAGGTTTCGAAGCCCGGTGTTAAGGGTAATTGCCAGTCGCCTAACTTGAGGAGTAAAGTTTTATAGTAGAGCCTGTAATAGGTTCGCGCAAGTAGTTTTATTTAAAAAGGAAAGGGTTTTAACGGTCTTAGCGATGGATTTACTAAGTGAAGATAGGTATTTAAAGGTTTTGAGAGGCTTAACGATCTTGTTTAATTGATTGATGTAAAGAATTGACGTTAATACTTCTGGTCGTGTTAGTGGCCGTTGTTTCGCGCGCCTTACTACCACCAAGGGCGTACTTTACGTTGTTACGTGGTGGTACTAAACTTCCGAATAGATTAATAGGTTTCTTATCACCAGCATGTAAAGAGGTTTAACTTATCTAAGAGTTTGAAGGAGATCTTATAAAACGTATATATAAGCGTTAAATTTCCTTACGGTTTTACTTTTGACTCGAGAGTCTTATAGGTATTCCTTAAGCTGGGCTAATTTAAAGAAGGTTTTTGCCATTTCCTTTAAAGCCTTATTTAATATGTAAATTCCACGCCTCTTAACTTCTATCCTTACTTCAACTTTAATGTAATGTTAGATTATTTTTCACATGTCTAGTGTCCAATGTTTAAAGAATTTACAGAAGTCTTAGAAAGTATTAACGCCGCGGCCAAACCTTTCACCGACTTTAGACTCGAAGATGTATTATATAACGTAATTGGTTAGGTAATCTTTATTAAAGGTCTCGTCAACGTTTGTAGTCCAGAGTTATTCGTCGTAAAACTTAGTAAAAACAGTTTCGAACGCTTTAATTACTTTCTTCCCAGTGGGGTTGGTAATAGCCTCAAACTTAACGCTGGGGGAAGACATCTTGATAGGCGTGTAAGGCGAGGAACTTGGTGATCTTAGGTGTAGAAAACTTGGTATTTTAACGTAAAGTCGCGTGGGAACTTGGCAACTTAGCGATTTGGTAACTTGGTATAAGATCGCGCGACGTGTCTTTCTCGGCGTAAATTGGTATTTTTCGTTTGGGGTAACGAACTCAACGATTAAAGTAATGTAAGAAGTGAAAATAAGTAAAATAAGGGCAAAGGTTTAATGTAAAAGGTAAAGGTGAAGGTCGATAATGGTAGTAAAGGTCGAAGGTTATTTATTATGGTTATTTGGTGTAAAGACTTCGTCATTTTTTCAGTAATAGCACCCATAGTAGTACTAAATTAGCTGTTTTACAACTTGCCGTATTTTAAAAATTTTGACAATCAATTTTAATGTCTTTAAAAAAGATCACTAAAGATTTCCTGGTATTTTCGATAGCGATACCGTCTCTTAGGTTTAGATTTCCGTTGAGAGATCAACGCAACCCAAAAATCTTCTCTGTTTCACCTTTGGAAGACTAAAGTAGTACTACTAAAGGCTCTTCACAAAAACCTTTCCTCTACCCTAGCGATAAACGTAAAGTGTAACCGGAAAGTAGCTTCTTCTTTTACTTAACTTATCTATGCTTAACCTAAAAGGCAAACACTCATCAGTGTTAGTAGGCCTTAGATGTTACAACATTGTCGATTCGATTGGTTTTCGAAGTAACAGTAGTATTGCATGGTTAGATAGTGGATGTATTGTTCTAGGTTTGGCAGACCGCTAACCGGTCTGTACTGTAATTTGTATAGCTAATTGCTTGGCCCATGCCCTAGTGTGAAGTACAGCGTACTGCACTCGACTTAAATCCAATGCGGTAAGTCCGCACAAAGTAATACACTTGTAGTACGATCACTTTTATTTACAGTAAAGTTGACCTACTGCACTGCATGTAATACTATTCTAATATTTATACTAATAAGCATTAAAGCCTTTACTTCGACTGCTTTATTTATCTTATATACTTTTTATTTACTATTTGTAGAACAAATTACCCATAACTTTAAATATACCTAAAGCTAACTATACCGCGAAACCACTAATTTACACTGCTTTAATATAACAGGTTAATATAGGAATTATCATCCTTAACCGCCCTAAAACACTTACAGCTATAGCCTCAATACCAATAACATTGGAAAGGGCTAACGCTTACTTCGACGTTTGGGTTGAATATATGGGAATTAGGAAAGTTAGAATACATAAAATCGATCTCGGCCTTAAAAATAATACCATTGATACATTAGTTAAAAAACTAAACTTATATACGGTAAATACATATATGTTGGTCGTTATATTTCGTTCCTAGAAAAATAAAGCCTAAGAATCTGATATATTGGATAATTTCCATAAAATTCCTTCTAGTTGGATGTTAGGTATGTAAGAAATAGTAAGCATCTTTATTACCGAAGCCTTAAAAATTGAACCACGAAGTAAATATATTAATACCCCAAGAGGTAAAAATAACTGCCTCACAAAAGCCTTATTAGAAACGGCGCAACTTATCAACTGATTAGACTAAAAGGATAAAGATTTATACCAAACGGAATTTATAAACTAATATTACCTGACGGAATATAAAAAAACAGTAAATAAAACGACGAGGATTAAACGCATGACAACCTAGCCTTATATCTATACCCCAAATCAAAAATAAAGGCACTGAGGAAAAGAAAGAACGACCACAATCCTTATTTATTATACGAGTGTTAGAATAATAGTCCAATACAATACAGCCAAGTCAACTTTAATTGCAGTAAGATTAATTGTACTAACTACAATATTGGATACAGTTTTTGGGGCTACACTGCAAGTGCAGTGCAGTAGATATCCACTTCAAAGTGGGGAACAAGCCAAAGCGTTTAGCCATACATATTAGTATACAAATCGGCTAGCTGTCTGCCAAACTCAGAACTCACCTACCAATAAATAATATCAACTCAACACTAGTTACTTCAACCACAGTGATTCGAATCGACTATGTTACAACGATAAAGTCCTACCAACACTGATCAGTTCTTTTTAAGTTAAGCACAGATTAGCTAAGTAGAAGAAGAAGCTGTTTTCTGGTTACGCTTTGTCCTTTTTAGGAAAGGTAGAGGAAAGGTTTTTTCGAAGGGCCTCTATATGCTGTGCAGTTATTTGCGGCAGCAAGTAGGGAAGACTTATAGGCTATGTAGTTGTTCGCGACAGTTTATAAGTAAGCGACGGTATCGTTACTCAAAAACACTAAGAAATCTTTCTTAATCCTTTTCAAAAACGTTAAGATTAACTATTAGAAATTTTAAAGTTCGGCAAGTTGATAAACGGTTAAGTTAGTACTATTACGAGTGTTACTACTGTAGGAAAACAACCAAGTCCCTACGTAAAATAATAAATAATAATGACTTTCGACCTTATCTTTTACATCAAACCTTTGCCCGATTTTAATTTCTTCAACTCTCTACGCCATTTCAATTGTTAGGTTCGTTGTTTTAAGAGAAAAATACCAAGTCATGTTAAGAAAGCCAAGTTGCGCGACTCCATATCAAATCACCAAGTTCCTAAATAACTCCACGTTAAAACACTAAGTCTTTACACCTAAGATCACCAAGTTCTTCGCCCTATACAAGCTGAAACTTTACGATATTTACCGTAAGAGTTTATTTTAAAGCTATTACCGACCTCGAACGAAAAGATGCAATTAAAGACTTCGGCATTATCTTCGAAAAACACTACAACGATGAGATCTAGTTTACCGAAGCTATTAAAAATTTTACCATAAAGTACCTAATCAAAGTAACCGGTTACTTTATTCTCGATATAAATACTATTGGAATTAGACGTGGATTTATAGCTCTCGGTAACTTTTAAAAATGGTTTCTCAACTGGAGTTTAGATATGTGGAAAAAGGCGGGAAAGCAAGTAAAGATAAAACTAAAGGTGGAATTGTTTATTCTAAGAGTTGAATTCCTTACCAAAGAAGGAAAGGAAGATAATTTGGCCAATTTACTTTAATAATACGGCACTAATAAAGACACTTAATAAAACTTAGTTAAGGGAAAAAAGATTGTTAGAGACAATAACCCTTAACGTTTATATACGCGTTAGTAAAAGCATGTTTAAACTTAGATAAGTGGAAGTAAAGAATCAGTTGGCCTTCACCTCATAAGCCCCCAAATCTATTAGTTAATTAAACGGAAACCTCGACGGACCCTTTTATACCAAAAGGATTATCGCCAAGTCACCTGCGACGGAAACCCTTAAACCCATATCCACTAAGCTTTTCAATACGTTTAGTTCCAGTAGCCAAATTAAGGAAAACTTGGATTTACATGCGAGCCTATTATGGATACAACTACTAGCTTTTCCCTTTAAATTTAACTAAAGTTAATTATCTAGACTACTAATAATAACCTTAGTTTTTTCCTTAGTTAAAGGATATAAAAGGTCCCTATGACTAGTATATTACATTTACCTCTCGACGTGTTTTTATGAAGGATACAGAATATACGACAATTGATACGTTTGTTAAGATTTTGGAAGAAAAGGAAAAGTATAATAGTAAGCCGTATAACCTCTTCGACATTAAATTAAACCTATTTTTTAACATTTATCGCCGAATAAAAGTTAAATTACCAGGTTTTTACTCGTTATTTCCTAGTATCTTTACTGGTCAATCTGAAGATAACTAACTCTAATACCGAACGAATTGCTCCTTTTTCCGCGAAATTTATAATGAAATAAAGAGCTATTTCGAGTACGATATCAATCTTGCCTAATATTACACCATCTGGAATATTATTAAGTGGTTTAACATATTAAATTACAAAAAAAGTCGAAAAAATGGATTTCCCTAATTATATATTTAATAGGCTAATACTTTGCTAATAAGTAATCGAAAACGTGATAACTAGCGAAAGCACCTTACGTCAATAGGTCCGGCAAGCAGTTAATAGCTATAAAAAGTTTAAATACGTCATTTAATACCCTGATACTACATGTGAAGGGTTTTTTTAGTTAATGGCATTCCTCGTTGCCAACCGTAATTATTTGAGTTTTCGAATCGACGGGTATATACCCTTAAGCTCCGAAATTTAGTAACGAGGAAAAAATAACTCTACTTATATTATATTAATCGGAAAGCCCGATTAGCACGGTTGACGAAAGGTTCAGACCTTTACCTCTGAAGAAAGGTATTCGTTTTCTTTACGGTCATTAAGCTGGTTAAGTAAATTTACCTCAAACGTAAAAGAATATTGAATTTATGACAAATAGGGCTATTAGTTAACACGTTATATTATTGATAAACATGAAGTAAAGTAAGTAATATACCATATACAATTCCCTTTTACCTTTAATTAGAATTATATCAAGCGGGTTATACAGTTCAAAGGAAGTAAAAACGAAAAGGAGGAAAATAAGTTAAAGTGTTAGAATAATACTGCAAGTTGAGTGTATTGCTTTATACGGACTTACCGCATTGGGTGTAAGTCGAGTGCAGTACACTGCACTTCACACTAGGGCATGGGCCAAGCAATTGGTTATACAAATTACAGTGCAGACCGGCTAGCGGTCTGCCAAACCTAGAACAATCCATCAACTATCTAACCACGTAATACTACTGTTACTTCGACCAATCGAATCGACAACGTTACAACGTCTAAGGCCTACCAACACTAATTAGTGCTTGCCTACTAGGTTAAGAACAAATAAGCTAAGTAGAAAAAAAAGCTACTTTCTGGTTACGTTTTACGTTAACAATAGTAGCTAAGGTAAAGGAAAGATTCTTGCGAAGGGCATTCATTAGTACTGTGTCATTCCCTAATAATAGGAAAACAGAGAAGAATTTTAGATTACGCCAGTCCACAACGGTAATTTGAAAGTAGACAATGGTATCGTTACTTAAAAATACTAAGAAATCTTTATTAACCTTTTTTAAAGACGTTGAAATTGATTGTTAGAAGTTTCAAAGTTCGGTAAATTAGTAAACGGCTAAGTTATTACTACTGCGGGTACTACCATTGTAGAGAAACAACTAAGTCTCACGACCTACAACAAATAACCTTCGCCCTTTACCATTATTCTTCACTTTTAGCCTACACTAATAACGACCTCCGACCTCACCCTTTATATCAAAACTTTACTTATACTTTACTCTTTTCACTACCTATGCCACTTTAATCG
Source organism: Anisogramma anomala (assembly GCA_038502455.1). Taxonomy (NCBI): domain Eukaryota; kingdom Fungi; phylum Ascomycota; class Sordariomycetes; order Diaporthales; family Gnomoniaceae; genus Anisogramma; species Anisogramma anomala. The sequence goes on along the minus strand of JASMMZ010000003.1, from coordinate 13,099,544 downwards.
TTAGGTTTTCTGCTTTAGGCGAAAACACCAAGTCGTGCTAAGAAAGATATGTCGTGCGACTTTACCCCAAGTTACTAAGTCGCCAAATCGCCAAGTTCCTACGCGACTTAACGCCAGAACACCAAGTCTCTACGCCCAAAACATACTAAGTCCCTCGCCCTACATGTCGACTACGTCCTACATAAGCCATAACTTCAAGATGTCTACCGTCAGCACCCAGTTTAAAGCCATTACCGACCCCGAAAGAAAAGAAATACTTAAAGCACTCGAACCTATCTTCGCCAAATACTATGACAGTGAACTTTGGAGAGAAGATATTGAGGAATATTAAACCAAAGGATACTTAACCAACTACATCGGCCACTATATCGTTAACTAAGACGGTGGCGAAAAATATAACTGCGGAAGCCGTACTTTCTACAAGTATCGTAAACTTTTCAACGACTAGACTATCAATATGTGAAAAAAAAATTAAAAAGTACTTAAGTCTAAGCTAAAACAAAAACTTAAACGCCGAAGAATTTATGTACTAGAGAAAAGTTGTATAAGGTTAACAAAAACTTTATTTAACTTAACATAACTTAAAAAATATCCCTAAGATTCACGGCTTAAAGGAAAAAGTGTTAAGAAGTTTTAACACCTTTATATATAATTTAAAGAACCTTTAATCTACCTTCAGCTAAGTTAAGCATTTTTATACGTTGAAGATGAAGAACCTATTAACCTGTTTAACAATTTAATACTACTTTATGACAACGAAGAATACGCTTTAAACGGCGGCAGGGTACGGAAAGTAATGGTTGCTAACGTAGCCACAGGAATTGATGTTAGCGCTTTACATCGGTCAATTGAGAAAGATTGTCAGGCCTTCTAAAAAACTTTAAATATCCATCGTTCCTTAACAATTTAATCGCTAAAACCCTCAAAAACTTTCTCCCTTCAGATTTGCCTACACGCGTAAACCCATTACAGGTTTAACTATAGGACTTTACCCTTTGGGCCAGGCGACTGGTAATTATCTTTAATACCGTACTTCGAAAGCTTTTAGGCTTAAATTACCAAGAAATACCATTTAGGGCTGGGATAACTATCGCGACCTTTCTCCAAGACCTGCCAAGATAATGAATATTGATTACAAATTTATAACGGATTTTTCCATGATTTGAGATAATACAAAAAAGTATAACGGAAAGCTCCACAACCTTTTCGACATTAAAATAATGCCTTTCCTAAATATTTGTAAATCAATAAAGGTTCTATATTTTGATTTTAACTTATTATTTTCAGAAATCCTTATAGGTTACGCTAAAAACTACTACTCAACTTTCCTAATGAGCATTACCACGTGTCGCAAAATTTACGACGACATAAAAGGTTATTTCGAACACAACATTTACCTTGCATAATACCATATAGATTGGGCCATCACGCGGTAAACTACAATAATATCAAGGAAAGAAGAATAGGAATTACTAATAGATATTATTGATTAAATGTTGAATAAGCTAATAATGTATTAAAAGGTAATGGTAAAGGCTTACATTAATGAAGTTACATTTCGCGAGCAGGTACGGGCATCAATTACGAGTGTTAACAAGTTCAAATACGCCATATAACGTCTAGATACCACCTTCGAAGGCTTCTTCAGCTAATTGCGTTCCTCGTTTGCCACCGTAATAATACGTATACAGAACTCACTCGGTATATATTCCTAAGCCAGTAATTTCCTAAGCGTAAATAAAGAAAACCTTATAGTGGTTAATTATATCGACTGTTAGTATGGGCGCCTATAACGCCTAAGGTCTGGCTTATCGACCTCGGCCCTAAATTAAATAAAACACCTATGTTGGCGCTAACAGGATTTAGGCGGACCTATTAATCGTAAGTACCATCGTCGTGATAATGGTAAAAAAATTGGATATATGGTAAGGCTAATTATTGGTTAACTTGGTAACCCCCCGCCGAGTATGATAATAGAAAAGGAATGTATTATATCTAGTACCTTGTTACTTCGGAATTGAATTACTTAAATTAGGTTGTAGATATTAAAGAATATAAGTTAATTAACCTTATTAACGCTCCTAAGTAAATGAAGCAACACAAAAATACTGTTCCTAGTACAGCGGCCTAATAACTAGCCAAACATACCTTTTTATATCATTTAGGTGGTAACGACCCTTACCTTTACCCTAAATATACCCCCAATTCCTTACATACGTTTAACCTTTGTAATCGTTACGCAGATTACACGCTTTAAAGTATTATTCTAAATACTAACGGGGTAAGATACTTAATAGAAGGTTATTAATAGTATGTAATACTACGAAGAGAAATTATTATAATTACTAAAATTAATCTTTAAGATACTAGTAAAGCTAAAATTAACTTTAGTTCAAACGAATAGCTATCTTTACTAAGGATAATGGTAGTTTAAATTATTATCGGAGCGATTACGTTTTATATTATTAAGTTCCCTACCCCTTTCCTCCTTTATTTAGACAACATTAAAACTCTCGACGTTAACATTAACGTTAACGTTGACGTAAAAGAACTAGTCAAAAATGGCCAAAGGTTTCCATTCGCCTTTAAGTAAGGACACTTATGGTTTTATCTTTAAGGCATGGAAGTAGTGGTATTAAAATTAACGGAATCAAAAATACGTTGATTATACCGACGCTTTGACTATTTAGCTATTAACAGACTATACAAAGTCCTTAAGTCCATAGGATATAACGATATGAAATACGTTGTCCTCGAAGCTATTAAAAGGCTATACCACCACTGTTAAACATATACCTAAACCCTCCGGAAATTTAAGTTTATATTAAAATACTAGAAGAACTTTAACTACGATATTTTTATTAATATATTTTACTTCAGTAACAAGCCGATTTTTTACGTCGTTAACTCCATAACCTCTTTTCTCAGGGCTGAATTTCTAAGGTCCCTTTCGGCAAAAGATACGTGAAAAACGTTAAAGATATTGTAAATAATACGTATTTGAGTTTACCTAACGTCGTCGTCCGCGATACTGGTACCAAATTTACGGCGGCAAAGTTCAAGAAAACGCTAAAATAATGGATATTTAATATAAATAGGTATCTGTAAAAGCCTACTAAAGTATTGTGAAGGTTAAGAAGGTATACGCCCTACTTCGCCGAACGTATAATATCCTCACATTGGAAATTGGAAACTTTATGGATTCGGAGGCACGCCTATAAATAATAGTAAAAGGCCTTAATAAAACTGTAGACTCTGACAGCTTAGTGTTAACGCTCCAAGTTTTTGTAATTTATCCATGCCTAACGAGTGAATCTCCGCCTTTGGCAAGTACCTAAAAACGTATTGCAGCCTATAATAAAGCTTTAAGGGAATTACGAAGGAAATTAGTACGTTGCTAGATTAATAACACCTTTAACACCAAAAACAGTCCTTTAACAATCGACTTACTTACTTTACCGTTATAGAGTAAAGTTCTCAAGTAGCGAAAGTTAGGTAAATAGAAAGGATTATATGGAATATTAAGTATTATAAACTCTGAAATAACTATTAAAATTACTAACGGTTTTATATCCTTTAGAATTACTTAGGTTAAGCCTTATATTCGGGATACTAAAGATAAAGACCTTTAAACCTCTTAAGCAAAGCGACCGAATTAATACGAACTTTTTTTACCTATTATTAATAAGCCGATAAAACGCTGCCAATGTGAGCGACACCCTAAAAAAAAGGGAAGCGTTAAAAAAGATGGATACATACCGGATCACATTTATAATATTGTTTAGGTAAGTAGGAAAAAGAAAGATAACGAAGATTTGGCAGTAAAGCTTAGGGTATAAAGAATTATTAAGATTTTCAGTAAACATTTTTTTAAAAAATAATAAGGTCTAAATCGACGGTTTATTTATTCGAGGTATTATATAATTTATACCGAAAACTAACTTTAACCCTTAAAATAAAAACGTTACGATTTTCAAGTCAAGGATTATTTACGAGGCTAAAGGGAAAACCATGGGGCGGCTGTACGAAAAGTTACAACTAATCATTTAGGGATACGGCGATAAAAGTAAAGACTAAATCCTTACGTAATCGCCAACGATTTAAAAGATTAATTAGCGCTTAGTAGTTACTATAATAGCAAGTTCAATAGCTAAAACTAAAGTTAAGTTTATACTAAATATTCGTAATATTATGTAAGCCTATATATAATTAGTAACGAATTTATAAAGCATTATATTACTGGAACTTCCGTAAGAGCTACGTGCGATTTACCCTTTACGAACGGTAATACGGTGTATGAAACCATTGTATAAGTTAGTTAAAATAGGTTTTTATTGATTTTTAACCTATTCGTCGCATTTTAAATCCCGTTTAGCGATGAATTCGTTAATATACGATGAGTATTTACTAGTAACGTAAAAGAAAGACTTCGTTATAATGGGTATATAAACTGACAATAACCTTTTCGTCGAAACGGCTGGCTTTGTAACACTAAAACAGTAGGTAATCGAGGACTCCAAGTTCTGAAATTGCAAGCCGGTAACGACGTTAACTGAAAATAACCAACTTAATTTTAATAACTCGTTAATCCGAATGTTTAATATTAACGACGGCCCAAACTTTCGCCAAAAGGGCCAGGGAGCTATCTTTATTATAATCGACAAGATTAACGAAGCTAAAGTCTAACGGTACTTAAAATAACGTATACGGGGTAGCTATATTGCCACTTTATATCAACCGAAGGCCTCCTACGACTTATATATTGTAGTATGAGTACAAATACTAACGGATGAAAACTTTGATCGGCTAAATAAGAGATTGAGATAGCCGATACGGAATCTGTATCGTGAAATCAATATAGTGCTAATCGATCTTTTAAGAGTCAAGCTGATAATCTTTACAAACGAGTCTTTTACAAAGAACACCAACTTGTCTTTACAGATCAGGTTTCTAATGACCCTCATTAAAGAAAATAGGCAGAAAGATCAATTTAATATTATCGGTAACCTAAACTATTGGACCTCCGTTAAGTGTAAAAAGATTATACAAAACGTATTAATATCGAAAGTCTATGGTATAATAACGGGTTTCTATATAGGCATAGCATTATATAAAACCCTTAAATATATTACTAGGCATTTATGGATTCCTCCTATCCAGATAATAATTTATACTGACTTAAGAAGCCTCTTTAAATACTTTTTAAAGATCGGAACCACTAGTGAAAAGCCACTGATAATAGACGTGATAATATTTCGTAAAGCCTATGAAAGGAAAGAGATCGAGGAGTTTCGATAAATTGATAACAAAGATAACCCTACTGGCGCTATGATGAAAGCATTGTTAAACAAATCTTTGGAAAGGTTTGTGGACGTCAATAGGCTAATTATATGTATCGAAAAATACGTGAAAAATCCGCCCGACGGGCCATGTAACAACGGAAAGTGATATATTGGCAGATTGGAAGACTGTTAGGGGATTAATAATGGTGATCTATTTAAGTAGCACAGTTAAAGTTAATAAACTCGGACCTCAGAGCGATGGAGCAATTAATGCTAAATAGGGTCAATTTACATGCAATTGGGTGTAATACAGTATGGAAGTCAATCGGAATTGATAGGGGATACGAGGCCGCTGTTTAACGTTAACCGGAAAAGATTAGTCAGTCATACTGGTGTACGCGTACAAACTAAAAAGCCGCTAGTGTTGGAAAAGTACTACATACAGTGCAGTAGGTCAACTTTACTTACAGTAAAGTTGACTGTACTGCAATTTAAGTGTATTGCTTTATGCGGACTTACCGCATTAGGTGTAAGTCGATTGCAGTACGCTGCACTTTATACTAGAGCACGGGCCAAGAAATTGGCCATACAAATTACAGTGTAGACTGGCTAGTGGTTTGCCAAACCTAGAACAAGACATCGACCATCTGACCACATAATACTACTATTACTTCGACCAATCGAATCGACAACGTTGTAACGTCTAAAGCCTACCAACATAAAGGTTATTAGCTAGTACGAAGATACTGGTACTGGTACCAGCACTAACCCAGAAGTAACGCAATAACTAGCCAACCACGTTTTCTTATACCGCCTTATAGATAAAAACACCTATCTTCGATATAACGATAGAGATCTTAGCCTTATAAACCTCTTTATTATTCGAAACCGTTACGCGAAGCAAAACTTTGAGGGGATTATACCGAATACGGGGGTAACACGGAATTCAATAAGAGGTTATCCGCAATATATAGAGTTATAAAGGGATATTAATACTATTACTAAACTTAACTACACGGATGTTGATAAGGCTAAGGTTGGCTTTAACTTTAGAGAAAAAACTATCTTTATTGGTATCAACGACGGTTAAAACTGTTATAATTTTTATTATTTTTCATATCCTAAAACCCCTCATCCCCTTTTTTCTTTACTTGGAAAATATAAAAACCCTCGGTATTGACGTTAACGTTTAAACTATCGAAATAATATAAGTTAAGGCCGGTAAGAAGTTTTTACTTAGTCTTAAGTGGGGTTATCTTTAGATTTATTTTTCAAGATCAAAGTTAATAATATTAAACTTAACAAAAGCGAAACTTTGTTGATTATACTGTAGGCTTAACTACCCGGCAACCAATTGGCTTTATAAGTTTTCAAAGATAGCTGGTTACGAATATATGAACCTATTAGCTTTAAAATCAGTTAAGCGGCTTTTTTATTATTATTGAATATACTTTTAAGCCCTTTTGAAGTTGAAGTTTACGTTAAATAAAAACTAAAACTTCAATTTAGAAGTTTTAGTGAACGTATTTTACCTAGACAACAAGTTAGTACTATATATTGTAGACCTCGCCACGGCTTTTTACGACATTAAATTCCTTAAAACCATTACGGAAAAAGAAATATAGGAGGCACTACGTGTTTTGTAAATTAACACGTACCTTAGGCTACTAAACGTGTTAGTTTACGACTTCGGTACCTATTTTACCACGATAAAATTTTAAGTTAATATAAAGTTAATAGGGATTTAGTACAAATAGGTCTATGTTAAAGCTTATTAAGGTATTAGTAAGGTCGAAAGAGTATACTTCCTTTTACCAAAGGCCTATAATATCCTTATATTGGAAATCAGAAGTTTTATGAGCTAAAAAATACGGCTTTAAATAACAGTAAAAGGTTTTAACGATATTATTAACCTTAATGGATTAATACCAACTTTACTGGTATTTAAGGCTTACCTACATACTATAGCAGAGTAGCCACCCTCGTTAAGTACACAGAAACGTATTATGATATATAGTAAAGCCTTGAAGGAACTGAGGAAGGAATTGGCACGCCGCTAGGTTAATAATGCCTTTGACATTAGAAATGAACCTTTAATAATAAACGTGTTTTTACTTCCCCTATAAAGTGAAATCCTTATGTAACGGAGACTAAGAAAATTAGATATATTGTATAAAATCTTAAGTATTATTAACTTAAACGTAATCGTTAAAACTATTCATGGCTCCGTAACTTTCCAAGTTACACAAGTTCAGCCGTGCCAAAAACCCCTTGGGACTTTTAAGTCTAATAAAGATTTTAATATAGATAACCCCCTAGCCGTACGAATCAGCTAATATAACCCTTCCGAGCTGATTATTAATAAGCTAATGGAACGTCGGCGGTATAGACGACTATCTAAAAAGAGAATATATATTAAAAAAAAAGACGGCGATAAGGATTACAAGCTCAGCAAGGTATATAAAACGATTTAGGTATTTTAAAAGGAAACGTTTAATGGAGAATTGGCTTTTAAGTTATATACCGAAGATAACATCAATATATTAGGTGAACACTTTAAGGAAAGTAACTAAATAGAAATTAACGGCTTTTTATTACGGGGGGTTGTATAGTTTATTCCGTTAATATAATTCAAAGGTTAAAACATTATGATTTTTAAATCGAAGATAGTTTATAAGATCAAAGGCAAGATTACGGATCGGCCGTATGAAAAGTTACAACTAATCGTTTAAGTATACGGTAATGAAGGTAAAGACTAAATCCTCACTTAATCGCCTATAATTTAGAAAATTAGCTAACGTTCAATCGTCGATATTATGGCCCTACCTATAATGGTAAGCTAAGTAGATGACAAATGGGATATACTATTGAGGTGTGGAGGAAGACTAGAAGAGGCCACCGTGGCCCAACATGTAGGGCCCTTAGGCATGACTAATTCCCAGCCCGTTACGTGCCTTTACACATGCTGTGCACGGACTGTGTCCGGCCTGTACCCAGACCGTACCCTATCCGCACCTAGACTGGGACTAGGCTGAGTGCTACCTATCTTGTTACGTGTATAGCTGCGTAATATATAGGCTAAATAGCCAACGGCCCAAGTGTATAATATACCACCTTCTCTCCGAATATTATAAAGGTTACGGTGCCTCCCTTAAATAAACACCGAACGTAGGCTGTATTTACCTATACATGGTTTAAACGTAAGCCGGTAATATTACGTCTAATATATCGTATAATGTATTAGCTAACCCGCTTTATTTTGTCAGCGCCATATAACGTACCTATTAATACGTTGTATAGGGCATTTCTTTGCCGTCGACGTCATATAATATACCTGTTAACGTATTGTATAATATAATTCTTTTGCCATCGGCACTGTATAATGTACTTGTTAACGCGCCGTATAAGATGTCCTTTTTATAGCCGATATCGTATAACGCGTTATATAAAGTTAGGTTTTTGCTTTCAATGTCGTATAACGCGCCCCGTATAATACGTAACCTCTATCTAATCCGGTCCATTAATCCTTATAAATATAACCGCCTTTCGCAATCTTTAAAACTTTCTCTTTTTCCCTTTTACATTACCACCCCCCCTTTCATTAACCATCCCCATTATAATACCTTAACTTTTTTTATATATATCAGATAATTATTCGCATTAATATATTTTAATCTTCTTTCCTAACTTATGATTATAATCGACGTATATAATAGTTTTAACTTAGGTGAAGTTATCGGCGGTAGTCTTAAAGTGGATAACGAGCTTCCACGTCAGGTATATTACCTTATTATATATTAATATCCTATTATTAACTACCTGTTATAACTCCTTCACTCTATAGGAAATCTCATCTTCTTTAAAAATAGTAAAGATAAAAATAAGCTTTTTTCGTTATAAGTTAGAAACGTTTATATATTGTATATTAACCGTCTTTTAAACTTTAACGTTTTTTATTTTACGTTCGAGTTTATTAGGTATAAGGGTATCGCGTATATCGAAAGGCCTATAATAAGGTAAACTTATAAATAAGCTTTACGAAAGGTTTAATTGCTAATTAACTCCTTTTCGTAATATATTTAAAAGATAAGTTTACTTACGGCTTTACCCGGTTTATGTGTCTTTTTATACCAATTGGTTATTACGATAAAGAATAAGGGCTATATTTTATTTTTTACGCGTAAAGGTTAGGGAGATATCCCGGGTTATCGACTCGTTTTTACTCCTACCGTTTCCAAGCTGGTTAATCAGTTTACCTAACTTCATAATATTGTTTCAACGTAAAAGGTTTTTATTATATCGGCCGTATAAGACATTACCCCTTTAACTATACGCTTACGTCACATTTTCCTTTTAGGTTTATTTTTAGCACAGATTCCTTCGTCGCCTTTTACTATATCGCCTGTTTATAGAGATAGAACGCTTTTAGTCTGCCGGGTTTTAACGTATAACATCTTTACTCCGGCTCCTTTTAACCACCAACGTATACCTTTTCGTAATTTTAGCTTAAAAAGTCAAAATAACATGATTAATCAAACTATATTTTTATAGCTAATATAGGTTATAGATTACAAAATTTCACGAACCATGTTTTAAAATCAATTATACGATCTCCGATTTTACCCGTATTTTATTTTCTTAACCTTAAATAGTAATAAAATAATCGGGCTAACTGCAAACGGGCGTAAAATTGTACTCGGGTCCATTTCATTATCCGGGCCTCAATTAACGTATTATAATTTTTAATAACTCGTTTAAAAGGTCATTCCCCCCACCCCGTCCCCCACCCTATTTTTTGTTAGCTGTTATCGTCGACTGTTTTTTAACTCTAATCCCTTTTAATGCTATGCTTTATCGTCGGCCTCCTTTAATGTCCGTCCCTTTTCGTATTATCCGTTATCGGCCTTTCCTAACGCCCTCCCCTTTTCAAGTTATTCGCTTTTTTTAACGTTATTTTGTATCCGTCCTGCCTTTTTTAACCTCCTTTTTCAACGCCTACCAATTCCCATTATACCTTTTACTATCCACCTTCACTAATATCGCCTAATATATAAAGCTAGTTATAATAAACCCTTTAACGTAAATAATGTCGATATTCGTTAAATTTAAATAAAGATAATAATAATAAAGAGGTAAATTTTCGTTAGCATATGGTAAAAGCCGTTTCACAGTCGAATAGGTATTCGAAATAATCGGGTAATATTTACCCGTCATAACCTATAATATTATAATTTCGTTTAATAATTAAATTTTCTTTTAATTTATAAATAAATTATTATTTCGAAGGCGTAGGCGATTCGCCTCATATATATTATTTCATATAAACTTAACGCCGTCGTTAAGATACACGGCTATTATAAATCCAAATATCTCCCTATTTCGCTTCGAATTTATTTAAGGTTACTATATACTAATAATTCTGTAGTAATTCCGACTTTGGCTTATTATAATTTTTTCATTCAACTAATACATAACGAACCTCGTCCTTCCCATTTTCACCTCTAAGATATCCTATACTTTAAATTCCTTATATTAATTATGCCCTATATTGTTAGTTAATAAAATTAGTTCAAGAAGAATATGAAATAAAATTTACGGGGAAAAAAGGGTTCTAAACCTCTCGTTTAATTGAATTTATATAAAATACCATATATTTACTAGGGATATTTAATACGATATTAAACGGATTTGAAATACTGATCACCTGGTATTAATTATGAACTTAATCGAGCTTTTTATTCGGGCGATTAATTTCAATATTACGAAGGCTTAATTCAATTTAATTCTTTACCTTATAACACTTTGTTACACGTCGTTTACAATTTACCACCGTTTTTATTTACTATTAAATATAAGTTATCGTAATTTAAAATAATTTTATCCACTTACTTAAATAAGTTAAAAACGTAATAACTCGGCCTATCAAATTAGTCCAACGACTTTATATCCCCGTTTACCCTTAAAATAAGTAACATTTCGTACCTATTTATTAAACGGTTCATATTAAACACAGTAATCGTCGCCTCCCAGTTATTCAAAGTAAACTAATAAATAGATAAATATAAAGCCTAATCATATTATAAAGAAATTAATGATAATATATAAATACTTTGAAACCTTTTAATTTACTCGTTTATTACCATTATTAATTTATAAGTAATACATTGTAAATAAAAGGTATTCTACTTTTATTGGGGAACGAAATATCGTTTAAAATAAGCTTATTTAATTTCAATCGCGATTATGAATAATAAAAGTTAAAAACCAATAAAATATTCATCATATTTTCCGAAAACTTTCTACATACCTATCGGCCATTATAAACTACATAATCTTCAATTAAATAAATTAAGAAAGATAATTCGTAATAACTAGAAAATATCAATTACCATTATAAGTAAGTAATAAGTCGATTATAAAATCGACTTGAATATATATTTAATACCAATCAGAAATAGAAAAAGGTTAAAAAGGGCTTTACTGTGAAATAAAACGAGGTTTTATCTCATTACACTACGCGTATATTCCATATAAACGTCGAATATTTACGACTATCCTGTTTAAGTGGTAATTTCGTTACAAAACGCGTAATAGAATATTTTCCCCCGGATAACTTATAATAGACGAATTATAAATTTATTATAGTATCCTCGTTATTAATAATCTTTAATTCGGTAATTATAAATGATTACAGTACCTTAAATCACCTTGCGGATTGATCCTGTAATTTATAATTTATACTAATTGTTTTACTTTTGGTGAAAAACGTTTGACGTTTTCGAAAACTATCAAAAGACGAACCTTATATAACGGATCGTTCGTTACTTTTTAATTTTATAATTTCGTTAACGTACCCGGGCTAAAAAAAAGTAAATTACTTAACATTAATAATGTTGGCGGGTTTAACACGGGTTGGACTTACGACGGTATCATCGGTATCATTGCGTTAAAATCCCTTAACGTTAACCCCGATAACGATTCGAACGTAGCTCGGGTCCGGGGTAATACCGCCCTTAACAGACTTTCGAAAACCCTCACCGCCCCTTAATATATATATCGTTGTAATCTAACAATTGAGCTTTCGTTTCGCCAAACTTTTTTTACATAACTCACCGCAATTTACATCTCTTTCATATTTAAGATTATTATTATTACGTTCAACATAATAATAGAAATGAGCTATTAAAAAAACCGCGCGCAGCGTTTTTTAACCACTAACTTATCTAATAACTTACAGGTTAAAGTATTCAGGCAAGCGCCTTAAGTGGCGGGTTTAAACCATAAATTATATTAAAAAAAGAAAAGGATTTCGGCCTATTTAACCTAACGTCTCGAAATTAATCGTAGTAAAAAAATACTTTATTTTTTTTGTAATCCATTAAAATCGTCAACAGTATACGGATATTACGTAACTCGAAAAACTACGCCTTTAAATAAAATATTACCGCGAGGAATTCCTTATCATAAATAATAGAATTACATTTTATATCCGTTAATCGTATAAAATAGCAAGTTATTAGTTTTAAGATATTATTGTCGTTTCCTTACGACGAATACCCACTTAACGTCATTTTTAAACGGTTGGTTTTTATTACTATTAACCGATCTAAATCATTATGTGTCAAAATTAGGGTTATAATAAAAACATTATTTAAAGTTTAAAATACATATTTCTTTCGTTTTATTAAAACTTGAAGAATACCTTACTTCATTAAACAGACAAAATGATCCGCCAACTTTAAAAAATTACTAATAAAATTACGATAAAAGTTAACAAACCCTAAAAAACTTTAAATTTCCCGAACCATAGGTAGTAATTTTGATTTGCCAATTGCCCGAACTTTTTCGAGGTCGGCCTGAATACCTACCTTAACCGTTATAATAAAGCCTAGATATTTTACCTTTTTAACTATAAAGTCAGATTTTTTTCCATCCAAATTTGAGCTCGTATTACGAAGATGTTCCAAAACCATATAAACTTTCGCCATATAGTTTTATTTAATATCTAAAGAAAAAAACAGAGGTTGTTTAAATACATTATAACGAAATTATTTAAAATATCCGCTATTATATAATTAATATATCTTTAAAATGTTGTAGCGCTTTCGTTAGCTTAAAAGGTATAATTAGCCATCTAAATAACCCGAACCGCGTACGAAATACCGTTGATATTTTTTACCTGGGTGCCATTAGAATACTGTAAAAAGCTATTCGAATATTTAATTTCGTAAGTTATATCGTCTTCGATAACGTACATAGAGTCTCTTTAATTAAAGGTAAAAAAACGGTTTTTTTGTAATTTTATTTAATACCTGAAAATCGATACAAAATCGTTATTCCCTTTTCGATTTACTAATGAATAATACCGTTATTGCCTTCGATAAGGAGTTTATTCGAATTTAACCCTTATTTATTAACTCTGTAACTTATTGTTGAAACTTCAAAAGTTAATCCCATAATATCAAATATAATAGCCATTAAGTTCATTTCAACGAAATTTCATCATTATTTGATTTAATATAAATGTAATAATAAAATTTCCCCTTATATAAAGGCAAGGTTATAACCTTATCTTTTTCGAATAATTCGCAAAATATAGTTAATTCCCGTAAAAAACGTAATTAATCCTTTTTTTCCTTAACTGTAATCGTCGCCATTACTTACTGTTGATAGGGTCTAAGTATACATTCATGTGAAACAAGGCAAGTAGAAGAGTAATCAGAATGATTGGTAGTTGTAGTATAAAGTAAATATGATGATATGGAAGAAGCATTCAGAGGTGTACGCCACAGGTAAGAGCTTATAAGTCCTCCACCCAGAGATTATTACTCTGGAATACTCCTTCCAAACCGATCTACGCATTGCTGTCAATCTGAAATAGTTATTCCAAACCAACCCATGCATGATGCACTTTGCGTTTTGCAAGAGTGTAGCCTTCAGCGTGACACGTTACCGTGCACTCTGCAGGAGTGCACCTTGCAATACAGTGTACTGCTACTTGGTCTATGTATACTATCTATGAGGGTATATAGTAATATCCACACTTAAAAAATCCGCGTTATTTCTTAAAGCCTTATAATATAAGTTATTCGAAACGGGTCCCTTATATATTATATCTTTCGGCACGAAAGTTACGTTAATTCGAGGAAAACCAAATTCACTACGCCTTATATATTTCTCGTCTTAAGGTATATTAATACTATATCGACAATTAAATTTCTTTAGTTTTAAACTACTAACCGGTTACCACCCGCGATCGAAGTAACCTATTAACATCGTATCCAAGGTATTTACAAAATTATGTCCAGCATTATTTCGGAAATAATATATATTAATATCGGGTTAAACTATTTATCAATATGCATATAAAACTTAGTTATTTAGTTAATACGTTTATTTTATTGTAACTCTAATATCGTATTAAGATTTTATGAGTATAATAACTGAATTTACTTTATTCTTAACCGTTATACCAAAGATTCGTTTATAATACAATAACAATTACAATTAAAATCGACTTAAATATTTAAGAAGTAAATGTTATTGAAAATTATAGGGATAAAAATGATTCCTCGTTTATACGTATTTTAATTAAATTAAACTCATTTTTACTCGATTTTATAATTAAATCGTTAAGGTTATATAACCCCTCAATAAAATTGTATCTAAAAGTTAAATTTCCCCTATCACCGTTAATGAAAAACTTTTCTTTACCTTTTCAACTTGGGCCATATATACCTACATGAAACGTAATACCGGTTGGAGGTTATAACCACGTTAATAATAATCCGATAAATTATAACGCATATAATATCCCGAAACAAACTTAACTAAATGTTTTTTTATTATCGCCTACGTCGCCGTACGTTTTTAGTTTTAAATGCGTATCGAACGGATTTATTAAAATAACTAGCCGCGGTATGGAGATAATTGGCCGCGATTACCACGGCCTTTTAACGAAGGCGTTTAAAAAAAGTAAATTTTTGTTATGACCGTATTACTTTCCGGCCGTTAGGTTTAAACGGGTTTCGTTAGCTAACGATCAAAACGTCGCTTCAAATCCAAAGATTTTAACTCGTCGGCGAGTTTGCGATACTTTTTGAAAGCTACGATATAATTCACCCGACTAACACTTACTGTAATAAACTTTTTGCTAATATGTAACAATACGCGGAAATGTAAATAATTACACTTTACGGTCAAAACCTAATCTAAGCTGCCTACTTAAGCTAAAAGTATTTCGAATCTAATAACAAATAGTACTTATAAGGCCTTATTACTTATAACCAAACTTTTAAGTTCGACTAATACCTTATCCACACGGTAAAGATTATCGAAAACCGCCTCGATATAGTTGAAAAACTTTCTTATATTATATATACCTTCGTATCCTCTGGTTTCGTAGTACGTGGTAACCGTCTACTTTACCATTACCATATAATATCCCTATACGTAGAAAAACGCCTACCTACTCTTTTTAATTTATATCTTATTCGCTTTTAATATAAATTCAATAGTTTAATACGTCGCCGCTTATGTAAAAGCAAATCCGTTAAATTACGGTTAATTATATCTTTTTTGTTCGCCCTAAATCGATAAAAACCTAACGTAAGTTACGGTTAAAATAACTTCGAATTATTAGATTTTTGCGATGACTTAAACGAAGTCAAACGTAAGGTTGATAGTTAAAGTTAATCAACCCGGTTATTATAATTATTTAATAGCTGATGAGATATAGCTTACTATATTTTATAAACGAGAAATATTGGTTTAAATCGGTTTTAAAAGGGCCGGAGGTGTATTTATAAAGGTAAAAGACAAGGTATTTGTGGACGGCCTATCTTTCCCAATAACGTTAAAGTATAACTCCGGATTATTAACGTTTGTTATCGATTTATTTATCGTAAGTAATGTTTATTTCGGAAAAATTAAAGAAAAACATTAATAATATGTTATAATACGACTTATAATAGTAAGCTAAGTAAATGCCAAATAAGATTTACTATTAAGGTGCGGAAAAAGACTAAAAGAGGCTACTGTAACCCAACATATAGGGCTTTTGAGCAAAGTCAATACCTAACCCGTCATGTGCCCTTACACGTACCGTGCATGGACCGTGTCCAGCCTATACCTGGACCGTGCCCTGTCCGCATCCGGGCCGGGTCCAGGTTGGGCACTGCCTATCCCGTTACGTGCATAGTCACGTAACCTATAGGCACAATAGCCAACGGCCTAAGTTCATGACAGTCGCTTTTACTGAAAGTTTGACTACTGGTATAGAGTGTTAATTTACATTTAATAGCCTAGATATTACGTAAGTGTATACATAATCCGCTACCTATTTTCAGCGAATTGTACCATTGAAGCTATTAAAAGAATTGAAGGATAAGTTTCCGGCCAGCATAATAATACGATGTATTCAACCTTTATACGAATTGGACGAGACAAGCGTTTACTGGTTCCTAACATACTAGGCGCACTTTAGAAATAAGCTCGGTATAAAAACGTTAAACTTTAACCTGTATTTATTAATTACAAAAGGAAAAAAGTTTGGTATCGTAGGTATACAAATTAAAGATACCCTTTTTTTCGGAGATATTGGGTTTATGGAGGCGAAATAGCGTGCCATCGAAAATTTAAACCTTTAAAAGTGTAAGCTAATTAGAACTCTGGTTAAAGGAATATAATTTAACTTTAATAAATCGTTAATCTATATTTATGATATTAAATCTAAAAGCACTTATATTAGCTTACGCTAAAATGGATATGTTGTAAGCCTAGTAATTATTAACAAAACCAATAACGAAAGATTATGAAAAATACTTGAAATAAAAGGTACTTATGGCCTATATCGTTACGCTATATCAACTGAAAACATTGTATAACCTTTCCATCGTAATATAAGCATAAAACCTATAAGAAGAAAACTTTAATAAGTTAAATAAGCTGATTTAATAGTAAATAGATCACGTAGAAAGAAGAATTAACATAGTTTTTAGAAATTCGACGAAGGCGAAACTAATAAATTTTACGAACGAGTTATTTACTAATAATACTAACCTTGCATCGTAAATCGGCTTCCTGATAATATTTGTTAATCAAAATAGGTCTAAAGGGAAATTTACAATTACCGGAAACCTTATTAACTAGATATCTATTGAGTGTACGCGCGTAACCTGAAGTATATTAGCTTTAGAAGTCCATGGAATAATAGCATGATTTAATATCGGTATAATAACTGACAGCATAATAAGGATTATTACCAAATAGCAGGGATTACCACAGATACCTATAATAATATATACCGACTCCCGAAGCCTTTACGAATACCTATTAAAACTATGTACAACTAATAAAAAACGCCTAATAATAGACGTAATAGCGTAAAAAAAGGTATATGAAGCCCAGAAAACCGATAAGTTCTGGTAAATCAAGATCAAAGATAATCTTACTGATGACATAACTAATGCCACCTCCAACGGCGCCTTAAAAAGGTTTATAGACAGCAATACACTAATCATATAAATTAAAAGATACGTGGACCACCTGGCACGTAACTTAGAGGAATAAGGTTTCCCTGGCAAATTAGAAGTCCGCCAAGACAATGGTGGCGATAGCGGTAATGGTAGTAGTTTGAACTACTAGCAAAGGGTACGTAAGTGGTGGCGTACCTGATTTGTATAGGTTTATGGCGAAAGATCTGTACACGGTATTTAAGGAACGAAGTTCTCGAAAGAGTGGAGCAAAAAGGCCGCAAAGAGCTGTAATTAAAGTTATTTTCTATACAGATTAATCGGAATTGACGGGGATCAGGCTTGTTGTTAGCTTATGGATTAAGAAGGAATTTCAAAGGTTACTACCAATTGATGACAAGCCACGCTAGCGTTCAGGCACAAAACAAAAAGCCGCCAGTGTTGAAATAGCAGTCAAACACATTACAACCAAGTCAACTTTACTTGCAGTAAAGTTGATTGTACTAACTGCAATATTAGCTGCAGTTTGTAAGACTGCACTGCAAGTGCAGTGCAGTAGGTGCCCACTTCAAAGTGAGGCACAGGCCAAAGCGTTTGGCTATACAAATTAGTGTGCAGACCAGCTAGCCGTCTGCCAAACTCAGAACTCACCCACCAATGAACAATATCAACGCAATACCAGTTACTTCAACCACAGTGATTCGAATTGACTACGTTGCAGCGATAAAAGCCTACCAACAACGAGTATAATATACCCTCACACCGATATATATTGTAAAGAGAAACTCAATATTAAACTACTCCCTAAACACAGGGAATAGCTCGCTCGACTATAGCGGAAGCGGCTGAAACACAGAGAATAACCCGCTTTAGGAAACAAAGAACGGCGTAAAACGCCAATACATTACCTATGAACTAATACCCGCCAACTATAACCCTTATCGTAACCTTTTACCGTATTGCTTTCCCACTAATAAAAGAGATCCTATAAAGCTTATCAACTTCTTCAGGCTTTAGGATAGGGACGAAAACTATAGCGGTAAATCGTACTATATACTTAATAATAAAATATTTTCTATACTCAATATACATATATAAAACTAGATATCGAATTATTTTATTTTTATATTATCTTACCCGGTATATTAATCGAATAATCCAAAAAATAGTATATATATCACCTTACATGGATAGAGACATTTACGAAGTATTATAACCGTTTGAAATTCCACTTCGATACAAATATTAACTATAAACTTTATGATAAATATTAGATCCGTATAACCTGGAAATCCGTAAAAAAAAAAAAACAATAAAAGAACGCCGATAAAAACCCATAGGAAATTCTTACCACCCTATTAGCTAAGTTCCGGAAATTCCAGGTAATCCTTAGACCGGTAAATAAAGATAATAAACTATTTATCCAAATAATGACGAAAACATACTTCAGAAACTCTAATTTCAACTCTGTACTTTTTAAACCGGAAAAAAACCTAAAATCATTTTATACAAACCTTGAAATATCGCTTAAAATCTTTATATGCCGACAGATGAGCCTCTGATTAGCATTTATAACAAACAAAATCAAAAGCTAAAGCCAAATTACAAAAGCAAACCTCGTCTAAATCATTTACTATATTATAGATCGAAAATTCAAAGTATACCTAAAGTAAAACGAACACCTAAAGTATGAGTACCAAAAAAGGAACCTTAATAACAAAGGATAGTGACGATCGTTCGAAAATAGGCAAAACGAACCGCAGCCACAATAATACTTACGAAAAGGCATACAGAGCCCCATAGATTTTCAAAAGCGGTATATCGTATATGGCACAATCGGCAACTAATTTACTAACCACCCCGTTTACAAGCAAATTTGGATTAAACGAAAATTTCAAGGCGATTATACATTTGAAAACCGGATGAAAGCCAACTTTATAACATATGTAACTAAATACAAAGGGGTAGATAATATCCTTAACGCCTACTCCTATAAATATACATTTAGAAAAGAAAACTTTAAAGGTAATAATGCTTACCTATTAACCTAAAACGACGAGACCATCTAACGTATTTTCACTGGCCTATAAGACGTCTCGTTTGTATATATTACAGGCTTGAATTACGTAAACAAAGTGTTCGACGCCTATATAACGTCGCAATTCACGCTTTTTAATAGATACAGCAATAGATTTCAGGGTATTATACCTAATATTAGTATAGCCGAAATTTTAATGGCCGAAAAGCATTAATTAGACGCGTTTACGGCAAAGTTTCCGAAGTTTTAACTAAATAGAAAAAAAAAACACCGAAAGATCCTATTTGGTAAAGATAAAGCATCGTTATTTGGAACGGTCGTTGTAAATACGCGTTTCAGATCAGTTAAGTTTTACATAATAAATTCCGAAATACTATTCCTGTTTTTATTAGTTACATAAACAAGTTCGGAATTAAGGTCCGAAATACTACCAACTAACTTATCTGCACCTCGAATAACGTATTCTTATCGCTTCGGCTTAAGTTTGGTTATCTATGGTTTTCTCCCGAGATACATACAATGAAAATTGTTTACTTAATACAATCAGAATTGCAAATACTATACCGCCGATTCGGATACATAATTATGAAACGCCTTTAACACCTACTCCACGCCACATGCTATACAAATATAGGAAAAGACGTACTTAAAGCCATTAAAAAGGTTTATCACAAATACCATCTATACTTATAAGCCCTACGACGGTTTAAATTCCACTGTTAAGATGATGTAAACTTTAACTAAGAATTGATTATTAATATTATATATCTAAACAGCCAACCAGTCCTTTATATTATTGACGTGACAATATTATTCCAAGTCGCCAAGTTTACGAAAAGCGCTTTCACTACAGACTGTTAGGAATATCTGATAAACTACGAGTTAAACTTTTGCCTAAGGACCATAAATTAGATTAAATACAACGCTAATACGGCCTTCGAATTTACCGAATAACGTATGAAAGGTTGGATAGCCAGCACCGAATATAAATAAATCTTAATAAAAGCTCTATAAGATATTAGAAAATTTAAGAAGTATTACAAACAGCTCAAAAAAGCGTATATAAAATTGTTAAAAAAACTAAAAGGTATTAATTTTAAAGAATCTATTCTTTAAATAGCGGTTAACGCCGTTAATAACACCTTAGGCCCAAGTAGGCTGATCACTACGTTCCTTATTTTTAACGCCTACCCGAGGATCTACACAGATTTTATACTATTACCATTCACGATAAAAAGGGCAAATACTATGAAGAAAGCCATAGAAATATTGCGTTTATTACGGACTTAAAACGACGTATTCAAAACGCTAAATACAAAAAATCGCCTACGTAAAACTGGTATTCTAGACCTACCATTATAATTTAAAGTCCCGGTTTAAAAAACCAAGGATGGATGGACTTCTTTTTGGTAAAATAACTCGTTCAACCGCTATAATATATTTGTTAATTTTCTAAACGGTATAAATGGCTTTTGTTAAAGAATGGTACAAAAGTAAAAAAGAAAAAGAAAAAAGAACAGCCTAGAACCGTAATCCGAATAAAACTGTTAACGAAAAGCCCTTAAAAATGACGAATCTAAGCCGCTCCCAATTCCAACCTACCCCTTAAATTACGTATTCGGCTCTTTTCTATTAAACGAAAACGGCTCGTTTGTACTAACTCCACCTATACCTCGGCACTAGAGCCGTTCCTTTAATTCGAAAACCAAAAAACGCCTCGGAAACTTTGCCGCAGAATCCTTAATCACTTAAAAGGAGATAACAAACCGCGAATTTAACTTAAAGCTCCGTTATAACAGCATTATTACTACTCCAGGTACCCTATTCAAATATTTCACGTAAATAAAAACTTTTACTTTAATCGACTAAGGTGTATTTCTTTTTAAACTGTTCGACCCGACAATTTACGACATCTATAGAATTTTTCCTACTCGCCTCGTCCACGAAATCAAAAATAAAAACAGGAAACCTTACGAAAAGACTCGCCAAATTGTAAAAGAATATCATAACCCAATCGCTTATATTACAATAGGCCAGCCATATCCTAATTCTCGTATTCGTAACTTCCCTGAACGAATTATAAAACCTATATACCGAGCTTCATAACATAATATAGATATTACCTAATCTAAAGGGCAGCTTAAATGATGTATCTATGCCGATTTACCAAAAGATGAAAGGAAATATTACCTACCTAAAACGATCTTATGTATTATAAAACCTCTTTAAGACTTGATTAAAGCTGATATTTATTAATATAACACCTATTAAAAGTACTTTAAGGAACGATTCGGTATAACCTACTTAACGTTCAACCCATGTCCATTAGTATTAACAACCCGCTTTAAAGGCTTTATACTAATGGGTATATAAACGAACGATATACTAACACTGTATAACGCCTCGTTTTCCTCATCTAAAAAGAAAAAACCTTTAAAGCCCGGCTTAAAAGCGAAACCCAAAACGTACCTGACGGAAGACTATATAATTGATTTCAATGGCGCTACTATTACTTTTCAAAACGACGTTTTGAGCCTAACGCAAAAAGGGCTGTTAGATAAAGTTACTCTTATCGTTTTAAATAATACAAAACGGGCCAACGAATACAAATACTAACGCGTACATAGCGCTTGGGTTGCTTTTATAGCATAATCGAAAACAGTATTTAATCTTTCGGTCGCTGTATAATACCAGACCTCCCCGTTAGATGATATATACAAAACGCTTGACAAGCGCCTTCTATAACAAATAAACAATCCAAAACTCGGTTTACAATTTATATTGCTAGATATACGTATTACAAAGCTATTTGTCTATATTAACGGATTTTTCGCCAATAACTCCGATTACAATTCGTAAAAATGCTTCGTCTTAGTCTTCGGCAACGAAATACCGGCCCGAAACAGCTTTACTTCCCGTGAAAATATTATTTATTAAAGCTTTACCAAGTATAAAAGGGTTCCAAAAGGCGTTCTGGCCTCCGAAATCTATGGTATAGTTAGAGGTTTCAATTTAGGCATTATTATAGTAATAATAATTAGTATAATTATTTCCAACCTGAATTTACACCCTATCCTTTTTATCGTATATACCAACTCCTTCTCGCTTTATAAATACCTGTTTAAATTAGGCACTATAAATGAAAAACGATTAATAATCGATATTATACCACTACGCAAGTTATAAGAAAGTCAGGAAATCGAAAAAACAAAATAAATTAATAGAAAATTAAACCAGACAAACGTAATAACTAAAGTTACACTGAATGAAACGTAAAAAACTCTTATAACAACAAATACGCTATTTGTTAATGTGGTTAAAAAGGTTTTACGATTCTAATAAGTCATTATACTACTTTCTCTAATTTAAAACGGTCTAAGTTTCGCTATCCGCGCCGCTCTATGATTTATACCTCTATTTAACCCTGCCATTTTGCGCCGCTCCTAACATTTTATCACTTTTTGTTTTATATACTTCGACCTTACCAAAAATTTCCCCATTTTTTCTCTTTATTTACCTTTACTATTTCGTGCTACTCCTAATGTATTATTACATTTAATTTTATATACTTTAACCCTACTTGGTATTTTTCTATTCGCCTTTTTCATTTTAGTCCTCGATATCATATCTATTTTGGTTCAATTACCTTTTTTTGTTTTATATACTTTAAGTTAAATTTTATGAACGATTATTTTAAGGAAAGTAATAATATTAATATAGATGGGCGCGCTGGCTAGGCCGCAAGAGATAGCAAGTTATTACTAAAAAGAGAAGGAGAAGATGATGCCGTTATGTCTTTATTATCCTTCCTGCCGCCCTCTCCCTTTATACTGGCGCTACCGCTATTACCGTTATTAACGCTATTAACGCCAACAAAGATGTATCCTTGCGCCTTACATCGAATATTTTTAGGAAAAGGCGTAAATTGGTCTTTATCCTTTTTATGGCGACGTGTAATAACATTATCAAACTCGCTTACGTAGTATATACTTAAGCCCTATTTCGAGGCGGTAATAGTGGCCGCCGACTCCTTGGTCCGCTGGTTAACGCTTATTACTAATTAGCGTCGGCTTATTTTAGTTATTTATAACCGCGATTATTTTTCTAAGCGCCTCGAACTTTATGTTTCTAATAAAGTAAATTTTTAAAATTCATTTAAATTTACTATAAAGCCGGCGGGCGCGTAACACAGCTTCGGCTCACGGTCTTAAAACCAATAAAACGAAGGCGTATCCACTACCAATCCGCTCGTAACGGTAGTAACAGGCCGAACGACTTCTGCTCTCATAACAATTACCAACGAACTTACCTGCAGAAGCGAACGCGACATATGGCACATAAAGTGTATCCATTAACGGCCCGAAACTGCGGATCCTGGTATGCCGCTCTAATGACTTATGCATCAAAGAGGCCTCTTAGCGTACCCTAGCGATACGGAGCTTGAGGCGGCGAAGTAGGTTCGTCTCGTATTCCTTATCTAAAAAAATGCTAAAGGCATTAAACGGGTGGATTTAGGGTATACAAACCTTGGCATAACTACGGAAAGCTTCTTTTATGGTGCAAAGAGACTTCTACGAGTAAGGGAGTTTTCACTCACGGGGAGAGGGTAAGGTTAATAACCTTAGGAGCCCCTTGCTCCTCCCCTTAAAATATAAGGAAAGGGAAGGGAGAGAGGGGAAGGAGAGGGGTGACGGCGGCGGCGAAAGGCGATGTAACGGCGGCGACAGAGCTTGGCAAAGCCGGAGGAGTGGCGGCGGCCGGCGGGGTGACAGTTATCGACGAAATTATACCCGATAAGGGCGGGTTACTTGCGGTAGTGACGGTTACGGAGGCGGCCACGCGTCGGCGCTCTCGCGCCAAACGGTGCCTAACCGTTCTATTTTTATACGTTATTTATTTGAAGGAAAGGTCAATATATGTGTATTGGTCAATAACCTACCTATCAAAGCGATTGAAAATAGTTGATTGGAATAAAGGTTAATTTAAGTTGGGATAAGGACTTGTATTAGCTTTAACTACGTGTCTTTAAAGGAAAAGGAAAAAAAGTTTTGCCTCAACTGATAACGATATATCTTTTTATACTAACCCAACAAGTCATAAAGTAATTACTCCTACGCAATTACCCCTGCGCAATTACCCCTTGTAATACCTACGTAATTACCCCAGTCAGAAACCATAAAAAGCGTCATTACCAACTATATCGCTACTATTTAATTACACCAACCAGGCCTCAGCTATAATTACTACCGCGGCTAAAACTTACTAATTCTAACCCTTGAAACCATATTATTGTTACGG
Organism: Anisogramma anomala; assembly: GCA_038502455.1. Taxonomy (NCBI): domain Eukaryota; kingdom Fungi; phylum Ascomycota; class Sordariomycetes; order Diaporthales; family Gnomoniaceae; genus Anisogramma; species Anisogramma anomala. The sequence continues at coordinate 13,074,453 of JASMMZ010000003.1, read as the reverse complement.
AAACAACTGATTTGGACCTTTTACAATTAATACCGTAACAATACTATTACTACGAAAACTATTAATTTATATCTTTATAACAACACTATTAACATAGGACTAAGTATACGGAATTATTAAAATTACACTGTCGCTACTAGATTATGGGCACATAAGGAAAAAAGAAATAATTACCCATATAGATATGACTATATACTTTTATAAATAATATACATAAGCTAAATGGAAGAATATTGTATTACAAAGTACACTCCTGCAGGGTGTACGATAATGTGTTACGCTGTAGGCTACACTCTTGTAAGACGCAAAGTACATTATGTATGGAGCGATTGGAAATGTATATTCTGAGCTGTATGGAAATGTATGGAGCGGTCTAGAATGAGTATTTCAAAGCGCACGGCAAAAGGGCCACTGCGCGGATAAGAGGTTTATAACCTCCCATTCGTGGTATGCACTATCTAGAATATTTCTTCTAGACATCTATCTTTTATTACTACAATACTAATCTAACGATTACTCTTCTACTCATTTACCTTCACGTGAATAAATATAGACCTTACCAACAATACTATAGCCTTTAAACCCGTTAATCTTTTAAAGACCAGTCCATTTATCTTTATTTTTCGATACTAGGACTTTAAATTACAATGGTAGGTTGAAAAAGCTAGTTTCATGTCGGCTATTTCTTGTAGCTAGCGCCCTAAAAACGACGTTTTTAATCCGTAAGAAACGTAATATTACTATGGCTTTTTCTATATCATTTATATTTTGTACTATCTTTGATAATAGTGTAAATTTTGTATAAATTATTAGGTAAATATCAAAAATAGGAAGCGAAGGAATTAGTCTACTTAGGCTTAAAGTGTTATTAATAGTGTTAACCTTTATTTGTAAAATTAATTATCTGAAATTAGTAACTTTTAGATTTTTAAACAATATCGTATATACTCCTTTAAGCGGTCTATGGTACCGTTTATATTTTTCAAAACCTCATAGTGCTTTTAGTAGTATCTATTTGTATTTGTTACTGGCAATCCTAATCTTCATACGCGACTTCGTCAAGTCGAAGCCCGTATTAGCGTCGTAAGTTATTTAGTTAGAAGGCCATAAATAAACGTTTGATTAGTAATTGACTAAAGCGTTCTAATAGTCTGTAACGAAAACGTTTCGTGTAAATTTGGCGGCTTGAAATAATATTACCGCATTGATGGCATAAAGTATCGGTTAGCTATCTAAATATATAATATCAACAATTACCTTATAATTAAAGTTTAAGTCGCCTTAAAAACGAAACTTAAACCGTCGTAAAGCTTATAAGTATAGCTAACACTTATGGCAAAACTTTTTAATAACTTTAAATATGTTTTCCTATATTTATATAGCTTACGGTATAAAGCAGTTGTAAAAGGCGTTTTGTAGCCGGGTATCCGAATCTGCGGTATATTATTCGAAATTTAAGTTACGTTAAGTAAATAGCTTTAATTATACTTGTTTCGAGGAAAAACCATAAATAACCAAATTTAAACCGGAAAGGTACGGATACGCTATCCGAAACGCGGATAATTTAATTAATTATATTTCGGACCTTAATTCCGAGCTTATTTATGTTTTCTTGTTCAATCAGGAATAGTATTTTAGAGTTATATTACGTAAAACTTGACTGATTCGAATTGTATATTTACAATGACTGTTTCAAGTAATGATATTTTACTTTTATTAAATAGAACCTTTCGGTATCTCCTTATTCAGTTTAGTTAAAACTTCGAGAACTTCTCCATGAACGAGTCAAATTGTCGTTTTCCAGCTATTGATATTTCGGTCTAGCCGGTATCAGGTATAATACCCTGGAATTTATTATCGTATTTGTCTAAAATCGTAAATTATGACGTTATATAAGTGTTTAACACTCCGTTTACGCAATCTAAACGTATAATATATAAGAAGGAGGTGTCTTAAATGCCTGTAAAAATGCATTAGGCGGTTGCATAGTCTTAGGCTATTAAGTAAGTATTATCCCCTTTAAAGTCCTCTTTTACGGGAGTATATTAGTAGGGGTAAGCGTTAAACTTATGATTTTCACCTTCGCATTCGGTTACATGTGTTGTAAAATTAGCTTTTATCCGGTTTTTAAATACATAATCGGTCTAAAACTATCGTTTGATCCGAATTTATTCGTAAACAGGGTGGTTAGTAAACTAACAGTAAATTTTTCCGTATACGATACCACGCTTTTACAAGTTTATAAGGCTTCATATACTTTTTCGTATATATTACTGTAGCTACGGTATGTTTCGTCTCTGGCCGCAAAATCATTTGCGATTGTAGTTACCTAATCTTTTGTTTTCATTATTATTTCCCTGATATTTCTCTTTTTGATAACTGTATTTGGGGTATTTCTTTTACTTTAAGTTTACTTCAAACTTTCGATTTAAAACGTGATGAATTTTTTTTGGTGAGGTCTACTTCATTAATTTAACGTTTGTCTTTCGTTTTATCGGTTATAAATGCTGATTCGAAGCTTACTTATCAGTATAAAGGTTTTAAACGATATTTTAAAACTTGTATAAAAGGAGTTTGAATCTTTTTCCAGTTTAAATCCTATAAGGTCGAAATTTAAGTTTTCACAGAATAGTTTTATTATTACTTAAATAAATAGTTTATCACATTTTCATTCCCGTTTAAATGTTTACTAACACTTTCGAACCTTGGTTAACAGGGTAATAAATTCCTTTTATTGGTTTTTATTAGTATTTTCTCGCTGATTTTTTACTAATTCTTAGGTTATGTGAATTTAATCCTTATCGTAAAGTTAGTCGTTAATTTCTATATCGAAGTGTAATTTCAAGAAGTTATGGTATTCTACAATATATCTACCTACATAAAGTGGTATATATATTACTCTTTAACTTGGCTAAATATTATTCCGGGTAAAAAAACGTAAAATTAAGACGATTCGGAATTCCGTTTTTCAGACTTTTTGAATATAATACGTATCTTATTATTGAATATATCGTATAATTTACCTCTATAATTCTCGTCTTTATTCCAAAGTTTGGCGAACTTGGTAAGTTCTGTAAGGTCGTTTTTATCAATGGAAAAGTGGCGTGATGAAAGATCGCAGTAGGAGTCGTAATTAATATGTATTAGTTTATAGGGTACGTATTAGCTTTTTATACCGCTTATTATTTCTTAGAGCGGGGCGTTATCTTTATTCAGACTGTTTTTTTCGTAACTAAGCTGGCTATTAACGGTACCCGGGGTATAGTTTTGTCTTGACGTCTATTTAAAATTGCGTTTCGAGAAGTTTTTGTGTTTAACCCTCGTTATAAATAATCGTTACGGTGTTTCCTTTTATTTTCGTCGATTACTTTAAATTCTTCTCCACTTTGCAGCGGGCTTTTAGCCTTGTTAAACAGTTTTTTTTAAAAAAAAATTTGCGAAGACTTTCTTTGTTCTTGGTTCATTATCTCAAGTAAACGTTCCTGGCATTTCTTTAAATAGTATCTTTTTACAAATTTCACTTTTATTACTTTATCATTTAACTATTTTGGCATTTATATAATCTAGGTCATTGTTAATAAAACTTTTATAATATGGTTATTTTTTTACCGGTCATAATAATACCTTTACTTCATAATTACTTTCGTAGTATCTTTGAAATCGTATTAATAACTATACATTATATATCCGTCGTCTAATTCGCAAAGTCATTTTAAAAATCGTCTAATAAGTCGTATCTTTTAATTTCATTATTATAATGGTTAAAGGCTACGTTAATTATATACGTATTTATCGTATAAAAGCCTAAATATTCTATTGGTACCTCGATTTTATTATCCTATAGGTTAAAGTCTAAATACTTTAAAATGTTATTACGAAATGACGTATGTATAAAGAGGTACTTTATGTATTCCTTAATTTTTGCTAGATTCGTTACTAATGTGACTATCGTGTACTTAAGTATGAGTGATTCCTACGTATACTTGTAATTCAAAAGCGGCGTAAATTATTGGTTTAATACTATAAATGGAACTCGAATACGTTTAAATTTCAAAGTTTGAAATATTTTGTTTCACCAACAGCAAATAAAAAGAAAAAGAAATGAAATAAGTCGGTCAAAGTAAATTTATTAACGTTTATAATTATAAATAAAGTTTCAATGACACGTAAACCAAATTTAATTAAAGGTTATTGAAGAATTTTAAATTAATTTCATTAACGTTTACTAGAGTTATATTAGTCAAACGTCTACAAAAAATTTAGACGTCATGAGTAGTAAATTTAGAATATAAAAGGAGAATGTGGGAAAGCGGATGAATCAAACGTAAAAAGTGTAAAAGAAAATGTGGGTATAGGGAGGTGTGTTATATAATCCGGTGTATGGGTTTTGGTTTGTGTTTAGTGAGTGGTTCGAGTTATCGCATTATGACTGGTTTTGGTATTTGCGAGCGGTGTGGGTGTTGTATTTGTAGCCGCTTTTGAATTTAGCGAACGGCGTGAATTTTGTATTGGTAACCGCTTTTGGGTTTCGTAAACGGTTTAAATGCTGTGTTTTAGGTTGGGTGTGTCCTAACGAAGGGTTTCGAAACTTAATAGTTTTGGTTTACGTTTCCTAATACATAATAAAACGTTTTTTAAAAGTGCCCGAGTACGTTTGAAGCGCTAAAAAAAGTTAATGGTTGATGTAACGGAGTCTTTTAATAAATATAGTATTAACTAATTAATAATATCGTACTAAAAGTGGTTATTTTTAAAGTTACTCCAGATCTTATAGTTTTATTACGCTTAAGGTGTCAATAGTGCTCCCTTGTAATTATACACTTCCATATGATTTTTATATAACGTAATAATAAAACACAAATAGTTGGAACTACTATAGTATCCCGTTATAAATATTTAACTTTGGTTTATCTCTTCTTTTCTTAGCTATTTGTAATCGACCTAGTCGGATACGAATTGGTGTCGGTAAGGTCTTTATTCACGTAAATGTAAATGAAAAGTAATTAGAAAAATTGGTATATTATAGTAAATATAAATGATAGATTAGGAAGAAGCATTCTAAAGAGTGCATGCTACGGATAGAAGGTTATAAAACTTTTATCCAAGCAGTGGCTCTTTTCTCATACGCTCTAGAATACCCCTTTCAAACCGCGAAACGCCTAATGCACTTTACACCTTGCAAGAGTGCAGCCTGCAACGTGACATGTCATCGTGCACTCTGCAGGAATCCACCTTGCAGTATAGTATATTGTCACTTGACCTATATATTCTAGCTGTAGGGGTATATAGTGATATCCATAATTTTCAACCTCAAGATTATAATGTTTTGATCTTAAAGATTAAATTTAGTTTTTGTCACGAATTATACAACTTTTCGAGTTAATAAGCTATTAATCCCGATCTTGTCGCTTTCTTCACAAGGTTTATCGAAGGTTTTGATAATACCTTGTATTTGAAGTTTTAATGTTAAGTATTTATTATCTTTATCTTTTCTGTTTACCTAAGTAATATTATATATATAACCTGGTATGTATTTATCCTCTTTAAGGTTTCTTTTTTTCGGGTGTTGCTTGCGACAGCAGCGTTTTATTAATTTGTTGATAACAAGTAAATGAGGATTGTATTGATTTGGTTATTTAATTTAAAAAATTTTATCGTCAGTTACTTAATATAAGGCTTAACCTGAGAAATACGAAACGTTACAGAGCCGTTAATAGTTTTAACAACTTCTTAAAAGTTATCGATAATTAAGGTTTTTCATGGACCCTTCTATTTAGACGGTTCCTGCTATACGAGGACTTTGCTTCATAATAATAAAGCAATTACGTTGATTATTGTAGGGCCGTTTTTAATATTAAGGGTGTTGTTGACTTATTGGTGTACTAATCCCTTTTGCAATTTCTTCAATGCTTTTCTATAGGCTACAATTCACTTTTAGGTATTTGTTGATAACAGAGATTTACTCTTCAGACTTAGGTACACTTCACAGACCAATAACCTTGGTACTAAGCTATAAAGTCTTATAATGTCGTTTAGGCCTTTTACCGCCATTTAAAGGCGTGCTTCTAAATCTATAAAACTTTTAATCTCTAACGTAAGGATATTATACATTTAATGAAGTAATGTGTATACCCTTTTAATCTTCCTAATTGTTGGAATAGTATTACGTGCAGTGCAGTAGGTCAACTTTACTTATAGTAAAGTTGACTATACTGAATTGCAAGTTGAGCGTATTATTTATGTGGACTTACTGCATTAGGTGTGAGTCGAGTGCAGTACGCTGCATTTTATACTAAGATACGGGCCAAGTAATTGCCCATACAAATTACAGTACAGACCAGCTAGCAATCTTCCAAACCTAGAACAATACATCCACTATTTTCAATGAAACACCAGTTACTTCGTCCACAGAAATTCGAATCGACTTCGCCGCAAAGATAAAGATACCTGCCTATACTGATCAGTGCTTATTAGGTTAAGCACAGATTAGCTAAAAAGAAGAAGAAGCTACTTTCCGGTTGTTACGCACTACGTTAAAGTTAGAGTAGAGGAAAGATTCTTGCGAAGGGCCTTTACTTCTGCATCTGTTTTTATGGCAGTAAGTGGAGAAGACTTTTAGGCTGCATTGGTTTTAACGGCAGCTTAGAGGTAGCGACGATATCGCTATCAAAAACACTGAGAAATCTTTATTAACCTTTTTTAAAGACGTTGAGATTGACCATCAGACATCTTAAAGTTCTGCAAGTTGTCAAATGGCTAAATTAGTATTACTGCGTGTGCTATTACCACAGAAAAACGACTAAGTCTCTACGTTAAATAACATACAATAATAAACAACCTTCGACTTTATCCTTTACACCAAACATTTACCCCTACTTCACTCTTTTTACTTTCCTACGCCAATTTAATTATAAAGACCGTTGTCTTAAGCGAAAGACATCCAAAATCGCCAAGTCGTGTCAAGAAAGTCACATTGCGCGACCTCATACCAAGTTACAAAGTCGCTAAGTTCCCACGCAACTTTACACCAAAACACCAGATCCTTATATCAAAAGATCACTAAGTCCCTTGCCCTACGCATCTTACGTAAGCAAACAAGTTAAGATAGCTACCGTAAGTGCCTACTTTAAAGCTATTATCAACATTACCAACAAAAAAGTAATTAAGGCCCTTGGATACCATTTTATCAAGTGTTATAACTACAACCTTTAGGGGTGGAACTTTAATAAAACTTAACCAAAAAATTCTCTACTAACTTCGTCGGCTATTATATCGTTAAACATTGTAATACTAACGATTTTGATTACGCTTTTATCAATGTCCATAACTTGTTTAACGACTAAACTATTACCATATGAAATTTGATTTAAAAAGTAGTTGAATTAAGGATTCAGATAGAGATTAAACAGCAAGGAGTTTATATACTGTTACAAGGAAATATAAAGCTAGTATAGGAACTTTTTTACCTAATCTAGGTTTAGGAACACCCTTAAGATCCACACTTTAAAAAGAATATTAAGGAAATTTACCGCCCTTATATATGATTTAGGGGACCTCCCCTACACCTTTAGCTAAGTTAAGTCTTTTTATGTGTTGGTAATAAAAATTTAGTTAATCTGTTCGGTAGCCCAGCACTTTTACGTAATAACGCGGAATACGCTCTTAGCAGTGGAAGAACGCGTGAAGTAAGAGCCGTTAATGCAGCCAGAGGTATTGATGTCGGCGTTTTATATCAGTTAATTAAATAAGATCTTCAGGCCTCCCAAAATCTTCAAGTACCTATCGCCTTTTATCAATTCAATCAGCAAGCCCCATAAAAACCTTTTCCCTTTAAGTTTATCTATATACGAAAGTTTACAACAATTTCTATTGCAGGACTTTACCCCATAGGCTAGGCGACCGGCAATTGACCTGAACACCGTACCTCGAAAACTTGAAGGCTTAAATTATCAGGAAACACTAATTAAGATTAGGATAATTACCACAACTTGCCCTTGAAACCTGTCAAGATAGTTAATATTAATTATAAGATTTTTACGGATTTCGTAAAGATCTGAAACGATGTAGAAAAGTATGACGAAAGGCTTTACAATCTTCCTAACACTAAAATAATACCCTTTTTAAACATTTGTAAGTAGATAAATGTTCCTCATTTAGTTTTTTACTTACTGTTTTCTAGAATCTTCATAAGGTATACTAGGGACTGTTATCTGACCTTTTTTTACTAGAGCTACTACGTTTCGCGAGATTTACGATAGCATAAAAAGCTATTTCGAGTACGATGTTTATCTCGCCTAATATTATACAAACTGGGCTATTATATAGTGGACTATAATAATAGTAAAGAAGAAAGAGGAGGAAATACTAATAAATATCATTAATTAGATGTTTAATAAGTTGATATTATATTAAAAAGCAATAGAGAAAGCTTACTTTGGCGAAGCTATATTTCGCGAACAGGTATGAGTAGTAATTATGGGTGTTAGTCAGTTCAAATACGCTTTATAACTCATAGATACTACCTGTGAAAGTTTTTTTGGTTAATTACGTTTTTCGCTTGCTATTGTAATAACGCGTACACTAAACTCGCTTGATATGTACCCCTAAGCCGGCAACTTCCCTAACCTAGATAAAAAAGACCTTACGGTAGTTAATTACGTCGATCGTAAGTATAGTTATAGGCGTTTATAACGCCTAAGGTTTGGTCTAACGGTTATAAACTGGAGGTAGTAGTTATGTTGACGTTAATAAGGTTAAAATTTAAGTAGATCTGTTAACCGTAAGTATTATCGTTGTAATAATAGTAATAGATATTGGATTTGTAGCAAGTTTGGTTATTGGTTAACTCGGCACCTACTCGCCGAGTGTAATAATAGTAAGTTAGTATATTACGCCTAATACTCCATTGCTTTCAAATAGGATTACTTAGATTAAATTATAAACTTCGAGGGAAACGAGTTAATTTACAGTGTTAATACCATTAAGAGAATTAAATAATACGAAGATATTATCCCTAATATGGCTTAGTAATTAACCGACTACACCTTTTTATACCGTTTGGGTGGTAACTATTTTTACCTTTACCTCAATTAAGCCTCTAACCCTTTATACACTTTTAATCTTTGCGACTGTTACACGAACCATATATTTTAAGATTTTATGTTAGATATAGGGGCAATAAGTTATTTAATAGGAGTCTATTCGTAATACGTGGTATCATGGAGAGAAAACATTAAAGATATTAAGATTAATCGTTACGATGTTGGTAAGGCTAAAGTTAGCTTTAAACTAAGTGAGTAATTATCGTTACTGGGGATAACGGTAATTTAAATTGTTGTAGGAACGATTACGTTTTATAACCTCAAATACTTTACCATTTCTTTCTTTATTTAAAGGATATAAAGACCCTTAGCGTTAACGTCAAAGTTAATTTAGACTTATTGGTTAAGAACAGCTAAAGGTTTCCCTTAGCCTTTAAGTAAGGGTACCTATGGTTTTATATTTAAGGTCTGAAAACCGTAGTTTAACTTTAACGAAGCCGGAGATACGTTAATTCTATCGGCGTTTTACTCAATTAGCTGTTAATATACTATTTCAAGTTATAAAGTCGATAGAGCATAAATATAGGAAATAATTTACCCCAGAAGTTATTAAAAAAGAACTTTTCCATTACTGTTCAAAATATGTTCAAGCACCCTATATATTTAAATTTATATTAAAAGAAGATAAATACTTTAATCATGAGATTTTCGTCGATGTGTTTTACTTGAATAATAAGCTTGTCTTTTACGTCGTTAATTTCGTAACCTTTTTTATAGGGTTAGGTTTTTAAAGTACCTTTCAGCAAAAGATACGTGGGAAACACTAAGGATGCTCTGAATTAATACGTACCTGGGTTTACTTAACGTTGTTATTTACGATGTCGGTATTAATTTTGCGATTGTGGAGTATTGGCAAAATATTAAGATAATGGGTATTTAGTGTAAATAGGTACCTATAAAAGTTTATTAAAGTATTGGACAGATTAATAAGGTATATATATTACTTCGCCGAACGTATAATATCTTTACGTTGGAAATTGGAAATTTTACGAATCCGGAGGCATTCTTATAGATAACAGTAAAGTGATTGAACGATACTGTAAGCTCTGATGGTCTAATACTAACGTTATTGGTTTTTAACGCAAACCTATGCATAACGAGTAAATCTACACCTTTAGTAAGTATTTAAAAATGTGTTACAGCCTATGGCAAAGCTTTAAGGGAACTGCGAAGAAAAAGGGCACGTCGCTAGGTTAATAACTCCTTAAACACCAGGAACGGCCCTTTAATAATTGACGTATTTACTTTGTCATTGTAAAGTAAAGTTCTCTTGTGACGGGAGTAAGATAAATATGAGGACCTATATAAAATATTAAGTATCGCGAATTCCGAAATAGTTATTAAAATTGCTAAAAGTTTTGTATTTTTTCGAATTACTTAAATTGAGTTTTATATTAGAGTTACTAACGATGAAGACCCTTAATTTAAACGACCGAATCAATACAAACTTTTTTATTCGTTATCGATAAGTTGATAAAACATTACCGATGCAGACGACCCTCGAAAAATAGGAAAGTTAAAAAGGAGGAATAAATATCGGATCGTATTTATAATTTTACTTGGGTAAGTAAAAAAGAGGAGGATAATAAAGACTGGGCATTAAAGTTTTAAGCATAAAGAATTATTAAGAACTTTGGAAAACCTTTTAAAGAAAGCGTTAAGGTTGAGATTAACGACTTGTTAACTTAAGGAGTTGTATAATTCGTGTCGAAAACCGATTTCAAGATTTAAAACCTAAACGTTACGATTTTTAAGTTAAGGATTATTTATGAGGTGAAAGATAAAACTACGGGGTGGCTGTACGAAAAGTTACGTTTAATTGATTAAGGATACAGCAATGAAGGTAAGGATTAGATCTTTTTGTAATCGTTAACGATTTAAAAGATTATTAAACGTTTAGCAATTGTTTTGATAGTAAGTTTATCAATTAATATTAAAGAAAACTTTATGTTTAATGGTTGTAATATAACACAAGTTTATACGTAGTTAGCAACGGATTTATAACAGATCGTATTATTAGAACTATATGGGAATTACGTGTTATTTACTTTTTAGGAACGATAATAAGATATATTAAGCCACTATATGAATTAGTTAAATTTTACGTTTATTAATATTTTACCTAGTAGTCGCACTCTCAATTACAGTTATCGATAAAGTTTTCAACATACGACCCATATTTATTAGTAACGTAGCAAAGGGACTTTGGTATAGTAGGTATATAAGTTAACGATACCTTTTTCGTTGGAACAACTAGCTTTATGGCATTGAAATAACAGGTGATTAATGACTTTTAGTTTTAAAATTGTAAACCAGTAACGATATTAACAGAAGGCAGCCAGCTTAACTTTCATGGATTGTTAATTCGAATGTTTTGTATTGATGCCAGCCTTAGTTTTCGTTAAAAAGAGTAGGGTATTGTTTTGGCTTTAATTAATGAAATTTATATAGTTAAGGTTTAACGGTATCTAAAATAGTATACTTAGAGTAGCTATATTATTACCTTTTGTTAACCGGAGGCCTTTTACAACCTTTTTATCGCGGTATAAGTATAAAACCCGGTAAATAAAAACTTTAACCGGCTAAATGAAATGTTCGAGTGGTAGATACTAAACTTAGACCGCGGAATTAATATAGTTTTGATAGATCTGTTGAAGGCTAAGTTAAAAAATTTTACGGACGGGTTCTTTATAAATAAAACTGACTTATTTTTACAAAACGGCTTTTTGATAACCCTCCTTAAAAAAAATAGGCGGGACAAACAGTTTAGTATTATCGGTAATCTAATATATTAAACCTTCGTTTAGTGTAGAAAGATTACACGAAATATATTAGCTTCAGAGGTTTACGGTATAATAGCGGGTTTCAACGTAGGTATAACACTATAGGAGACCCTTAACCTTATTATTAGGCAGCTGAAGATTTCTTTCATCCTAGTGATAATGTGTACTGATTTGAGAAGCCTTTTTAAATACCTTTTAAAGCTCGGAACCACTAGCAAAAAACGCCTAATAATCGATGTGATATTGCTTTGTAAAACCTATGAAGGAATTGAGATTGATTAATTTCAGTATATTAATAACAAAGATAATTCCTCAAATGCTATGACGAAAACAGTGTTAAATAAGGCTTTAGAAAGTTTTATAAATAGTAATAAGCTAACTATATATATTAAGAGTTACATCAATAGGCCGCCCGGAAAGCCCAGATTACATAACGGCAGTTAGGAATATAGTGACAGACTTGAAAACTGCCAGGGAATTGATGATACGAATTTGTTTAATTGGCATGGTTGAAGTGAAGGCCTGTAAAGGCTTGTGGCGGAAGAAATTTTTGTGGGAGTTGATGAACTCGAACCTCGGAACGACGAAGCAATTAAGATTGAATGGGGTTAACTTGCATGTAATTGGGTGCAATTTAGTATAAAAGTTAACTGGAATTGACAGAGGTCTAGCTAGTTGATGAGGAGGCAATTTAGTGGTAACTGGAAAAGATTGGTTAGCTATACTAACGTATGCGTATAAAATAAAAATCTGCCAGTATTAGAATAGTATTACGTGTAGTATAGTAGGTTAACTTTACTTACAGTAAAGTTGACTATACTGAACTATAAGTTGAGCGTATTATTTTTGTGGACTTACTATATTAGGTGTAAGTCGAATATAGTACGCTGCACTTTACACTAAGGTACGGGCCAAGTAATTAGCTATACAAATTACAGTACAAACTGGCTAGCGGTTTGCCAAACCTAAAATAATACATCCACTCCTTGAATAATGCAATACTACTATTACTTCGACCACGATTCGAATCGACAACGTTGCAACGTTTAAAGACCTATTAAGTAAGACCTACCAACACTAATTCTTTAATAGGCCTTTACAGGCACCTATTTATATTGGATTCCTATTCTTTTGGCATTTTTATAAAACTTTGTCGTTGTAAAATTAGTGTTAGTATCGTGGATAACAACATTAAGTGGGTAAAAATACGTATTAACCCATAATATTCTTAGTGTTTTTCACGTATCTTTTACCAATAGAGACTTTAAAAACTTAATTTTGTAAAAGAAAGTTATAAAGTTAATGATATAAAAAATAGACTTATTATCCAAGTAAAATATATTAATGAAGACCTTGTAGTTAAAGGTCTTATTATTTTTTTAGTATAAACATGAATTTTGTGGGGGTTAAACGTATATTTGGCAATAGTAACAAACTTTTCGATAGCCTTTAAAACAAAGTGTTCCACATTTTATGGCCTAAGCGTTTTAAAGCTTTATATAGCCTGTTAATAGGCTGATGATCAAAGCGCTTTTATAATTAATATATTTCCGGCTCCGTTATATATAACACTACTCTCTTTGGGCCTTAAAATTAAAATTATAAATACTCCCACTTAAAGGCGAGGAGAAATCTCTTGCCGTTTTTAATCAATTTATTGATGTTAATATTAACATTGACACTGAGAGTCTTCATATTTTTCTGGTAAAGAAAAAAAGGGGTACGAGTTTTAAAGATATGGAATGTGATTGAGCTAATAACAGTTTAAACTACTATTATTCATAATAATGATAGTTATTCGTCTATGCCAAAGCTAACTTTAGTTTTGCTAATATCGTAACGATTGATTCCAGTGGCCGTAATAATTTTACTCTATAGTGCTACGTATTTCAAATATCCTCCTGTTAAGTACTTTATTGCCTTTGTATGTATTATAATACCTTAAAATATATGGTTCGCGTGATAATAGCAAAGATCAAAGTTATATAAGGGGTTATGAGCTTAATTAGGGTATAAGTAAGGGGTTTTACCACTTAAACAGTATAGAAAGGTATGGTTGGCGAATTACTAAACCATATTAAGAGTAGTATTTTTATGCTACTTGATTTGCTTAGAGATATTATCACCGTTAATAGCCTCATTGTTTTCGAAGTTTACGATGTAATTCAGGTAATCTTGTTCAGAAGTACTGAGGTATTGGATATAGTATATTACCTTTCTATTATTACATTCGGCGGAGAAATAGCAAGTTAACTAATAGTTAAACTTACTATAAATCCATTTTTTTTTTACCACTATTACGATAATAGTTTTTATGGTTAATAGGTCCGTTTAAATCTTGGTCCTGTTAGCGTTATCATGGCTGTTGCCTTTGGTGTAAAGTTGTTAGACCAGGTTTTAAGCGTTAAAGACATCTATAACCATACTTATAATCGACGTAATTAATCACTATATGGTCTTCTTCCTTTACATTACAGAAGTTGCTAGCTAAGGGGTATATACTAAGTAAATTCGATATACATGCCATTAGGGTTGTAAATGAGGAGCATAACTAGTTAAAGCAACCTTTACATGTGATATTTAAGTGTTAAAAAGCGTGCTTAAACTCGTTAACACCCGTAACTGCTGCCCGTTCCTGCTTGCGAAGTGTGGCTTTTCCAGCGTAAGCTTTCCCTATTACTTGCTAATATAATATCAACTTGTTATAATGATTACACTAAATACCCGTGAGTAAATAGAAGGTGTCAGGGGGTTTATGTTAGTAGTAAGGTAGCAGAGGTAACAAAGGTGCAATATCAGAAGATATTTGTTCGTGCTGTAGAATGATCATTAGCCGTTAGGCTATTCAAGTGTGTAGACTGAATACTTAGATTGACAACTAAAGAGCTATGAAGGAAATACTATCTATATGGTGCTGACCGTGTCGTTATATCCTATGGCCTTCATACCATCTTCAGTACTGAGGCTCACCGGTGCTCATTGAGGCTCAGTGAGCACTTGTGATCTAGATAATCCTAACCTTAGAGGGTTGCCTAGTCTGGTGCTGACAAAGAGATATTCCACACTTGATGTGTTGGACTTCAGGCTCTCGGTAGCTCAGCTGCATGCTAGCCTGTTTCCTGACCCGCCAACGTGCTTGGGTCATAACATTTGTTAAATATCTAATTTAGCACGTTTATTGGTATTTCCCTCTCTTTCTTCTTTATTATTATTATAGTCTACCTTGTGGTAACCCAATCCGTATAATATTGGGTAAGGTGGACGTTGTGTTTAAAGTGGCTTTTTATATTACCGTAACCTTCGTAAAAGGTGGTTACCCGGGTTAGGAAGGTTTGGTATTAATACCTAGCGTACCTTATAAGGATTCCGGAAAACAATAAGTAAAAACCAGAAGGAGAAACCTCTATTCACTTACAGATATTTAAAAAGGGTATTATTTTTATATTGAAAATGTTGGTAGGCCTTGCTTCATAGGCCTTTAGACGTTGCAACGTTGTCGATTCGATTGGTCGAAGTAACAGTAGTATTGCGTGGTCAAGTGGTGGATGTATTGTTTTAGGTTTGGCAGACCGCTAGCCGGTCTGCATAGTAATTTGTATGGCCAATTGCTTGGCCTGTGCCCTAGTGTGAAGTGGGGCCATACTGTACTTGACTTGCAGTCAATACAGTAGACCCACAAAACAATACACTCAACTTGCAGTCAGTATAGTCAACTTTACTGTAAGTAAAGTTGACTTACTGTACTGCAATTACTTCTATTCCAACAAAAAAGATTGGATCGGGGATATGATGATATACAAAGTTGATTTGCAATAGTGTGCGTATCCCGGGTCCGATATCCCGGATCCGATGTAGGCTTCCGGGTCCACGAACATGCACTGTAGGAGGATACTGATTCAATGGTCTTTCTTCACCTGCATCTATCCATTGTGCACGTCTGTCAAGAACCTACTTTGCGGCAATGCAGGTAGCTAGCTACTGAAGGTACTCCAAAGCTCCAAAGCTCCAAAGTGTACCCTGCCTCGGCCACATTCACTGACGTTGCTGCTGCTGCCGCCGGTGCCGTTTTCGGCTCCACAGTAAATATCGCCGACCCACTTCCAGAATGACATGAGCAGTCTTTGCCATACCAAACTCGTCCAACATTGTACTGAACATAGCCAAGCTGTCGTGGTCCGGACATCTCACTCGCACTCGCACAAGATGATCCGCCAAACCGCGCGCTCCTTCGCCACCAGCGCATGCACGATGGCCGCCATTCCCCACACAGGCATCGCCCAGGCGCAAGGCATCGCAAATGGCCTGGTAGGCGGTATGTCCCTCCAGCCCACACACCCACAAGAGACCGCGGCGCTGACCCTCCCACCCAAGCCATCGGCAACACGCCCCTGATCCGCCTCAACACGCTCTCCGCGCAGACTGGCTGCGAGGTCCTCGGCAAGGCCGAGTTCATGAACCCGGGCGGCTCCGTCAAGGACCGCGCCGCGTTGTCCGTCGTGCGCGACGCCGAGCGCCGCGGCCGGCTGCAGCCCGGCGGCACGGTCGTCGAGGGCACCGCCGGCAACACGGGCATCGGGCTGGCGCACGTGTGCCGCAGCCTGGGCTACCGGCTGGTCATCTACCTGCCGGACACGCAGGCGCCGGGCAAGGCCGCCCTGCTGCGCCTGCTGGGCGCCGAGGTGCACGCGGTGCCCGCCGCGGCGTTCGACGACCCGGCCAACTACAACCACCGGGCGCGGCGGCACGCCGAGCGCCTCGGCGCCGGCCGCGCCGTGTGGACGGACCAGTTCGACAACACGGCGAACCGCCAGGCGCACATCGCGACGACAGGCCCCGAGATCTGGGCGCAGACGGGCGGCCGGGTCGATGCCTTCACGTGTGCGACGGGCACGGGCGGCACGCTGGCGGGCGTGACGCGCTACCTGAAGGAGGCCAGCGACGGGCGCGTCAAGATCTTCCTTGCAGATCCGCCGGGGAGTATGCTGCACTCGTATATCCAGTCGGGCGGCAAGCTCATCGACCGGACGGGCTCGAGTATCACGGAGGGCATCGGACAGGGGCGCGTGACGAACAATTTACAGGCAGACATCGACCTGGTGGATGACTCGGTGGCCATCTCGGATGAGAAGACGATCGAGATGGTCTACCGCTGTCTGGACGAGGAGGGCTTGTACCTGGGCGCCAGCTCGACACTGAACGTTGTCGCGGCGAAGGAGGTCGCCGAGAAGATGGGGCCGGGACACACGGTTGTCACGATGCTTTGCGACGGTGCTTATAGATACGCGGACAGGCTATTCTCGCGCAAGTGGTTGACGGAGAAGAAGCTGCTGGATTCTATACCCGAGCGCTTGCAGAAGTACATCAATCTGCCTTGAGCGCAGGAGCTGAGCCATACTATACACTTGCGTTGGACCATATGCTGGCCCGATCATGCCGCAACACTTGCCTCTGCCTTTTCCGGAGCTTCCAGCGGAGCTTCCAGCGGAGCCTGTGGTGTCTTGAAGACCCTGTCGTACATCTGCTGTCCGCGCGCGTTTTTGTGCTCTGGCGCAGCGAGGGCCGATTCCACCTCGGCAGCGACCGCATCCCTGCGCGACTTGAATGCCTCGGCCATCGGATCGTCGCCCAGCGCCTCCACTGCCATGGTGAAGCCCTTCAGGATGGGCGACGCCACGACCAGGAACTTGCCCTTCTCCATCATATACGCCAGGCCGTCCGGGTCGACATACGCAGCGTGCGGGTGCAGCCCCAACAGGCCCTCGCCCTCGGGCCAGCGCTCGAGCATCAGGTCGCCGTACTTGCGCAGCATCGGCAGGAACTCGTCGCGGCGCCCGTGGACCGCCACCATCACGGCCGCAAACACGACCGGGTGCGCCAGGATCTGCGGGTCGCGCCGCATCGGGTGCATGCCGGAGCGCTCGAA